>JAESIW010000157.1:707042-730713 GCA_016802295.1 Brachionus rotundiformis
TCATAGAATAGGAATATTCTTAATAAATATTTTGTTTAGATTGTAAACAAATCGTGATCAATGACAGCAAAGTAGATTAGAATTAATCGTGTTTTGGTAGATTTTATGACATGTTTACTAAGCTAATATTGTCTTAATTGCAGTATTTTATGTCACTAAAGTCGACAAGTCACTTTTTATATGTGAAAAAAGAAATGAAAATTTTTTTCATTTGATTCTCTATTTTATATTTTATCTAATGACCGATATATGATGTTTTATATTAGATTAAAGTAAAGTTAGGTACTTAATGCTTAAGGCATTGCAATAAATGTCAAAATAAACGCCTGGTTTTCTCCTAAAGCCGGATTAATTTATAAATTCTGGCTCTAATTACAATATTTAAGTAAAAGAAAATTTATCAGTAATATCTAATATTAATCAAGTCTAATTAAAATATCAATTTGCTTTTTTAAATATACAAGAGAGGTATCAAATGATGCAATTACTAAAACACAAAAATTATTAGATTTTAGAATATATTTTATTAGAAGATTGTAATTTAACTAGTTAAATTAAACACATAAGTTATGATTTAATTAATTTTTCAAATAATTTTTCAAGTAACTAAGAAATAAACAAATCTTATGGTATTTTGTTAATTGATTTAAATAAAAATTATTTACTGTCTTGTTATTAAAAAATTGAATTATTTTCTTACAATATGTAAGTACTTGCTGCATCACCTAACATAAAGAGCGTTTGAGCCCATCACCGCTATTAGACAGTGTGTAGCTGGAGAAGCCTATTTCATTAATTATGTCTAGAACAGCTTTGAAACCTGCATTTGACTTAGATTGTATCACATTTGCAGCAACCTGCTTCAGTGTGGGACAACTCTGTTTGAAAAAAGGCATTTCTAGCACTCACTGCAGCTCCAAAATCATTTCTAACTTGAGCAGGGAAAATTTCTCAATGGATTCTGATGCTATTATCTCTTACTGCCTCTACTGGACCTTTGATCTAGTCACCAACTCTCTGACCAGGTTTTCCTTTTCTAGTCCATTCACTTATTTCTATATTTCATTCAAATCCTCTTTGACTCAAAAAATATATGAATTAAGGCTATGGAACCTTGTCAAATCCATAGCCTTAATTCATACGACATACTTTTTAGCGACACAAAGATCTTAGTTGCCTGTTCTTACACCTTCTCTAACGCATTCAGATCCAATCTCATACGCCACGCATCTATGCATTGACATTTGAATCCCTTTATCATAGATTTTGTTTACTACACCAAGAATTTTCGAATCATCGGCATACAAAACCATTCTATTAGAAACGCAGCCAGAGAGACCATTTATGTAAATAAAAAATACAAGGGGTCCCAGTACAGACCCTTTTGGAACTCCACTCAATACCTCTGATCATATTGAGACATAATTTCCAAAGTACGACTCACTGAATTCTCTTAGTTAAAAAGTCTTCAGACCATCTAGCCATTTTCTCACCTAACCCATAACTACGCAGTTTAAGAACAAGGCATTGATGTGGTACTGTATTAAAAGCTTTAGAAAAGTCTAACAGTATTTCATCAACACTGTTACTCTTTGCCAACTTATTCGTGATAATATCAAGCGTTTCAATGAGATAATCTTATTATTTCAAAAAAATTCAATTATTCTAAGTTTATATTTATTTTTATTTTAGTTAAATTTAAATCTTATCTTGTATGTGTTAATTTATTGTTTAGTTCGAATTTATCATCATTTATGATGAAATAATAAAGTCCTTTTAATAATTAAATTTTAATCAATCATTCAAGTTTTTAAACGAATAAAAACTTATTTTTAAATTTAGTAAACATTGATTTGATTATTTAAATCTTTCTGAATGAGCACTTGATTTTTAGACATGTTTTTTGTCGAGTATTAGATGTCAGCTCGAAAAAAGATAAGCAATTTAATTAGAATACTTTCTACATTTATCACGGAAAATTCCGTTTTATCCAAAAATCAAACACTATTGACCAAGTACAAAAGACTAATAAACCTTCGAATAAGATAGGAGATCTTGTTTGCTTAACCTTTTTCTTTTCATTTAAGTACAATAGAGTAATTTTTATCTAACATTTTTTTAAAGTTTAAATTCAAGTGTTAATCATAAAAGAAACATTTTTGAATTAGAAAGCACGTTGGTCGTGGACAGTCTCCATTATCTTTCTATTCAAATACATGACTTTTACTTTCACTTACTTTTCAAAGAGAAAAAATGCAAGTTTTAGAGAATTAAATGAATCGGGTTACTTTTTAATTAAAAAAGTCTATACTTATCGTGATTTTTGTTTCCATTTAGCTTAAAAGAATATAAAAATTTAAGAAAGCACAAATGTATCCGCTTTGGAGAAAATTAATTAGTACAAGCATAGCATAAAAATAAAGACTTAAATTCTTATCTTATACAAGTGATCCATGAACTTGTATACTAGTCAATTTATTTTAAGATATTCAAACATCCGCTCTTTTATCCTGTATAGACAAGTTTTTTCTTAAATGTTCATTAATTTTAGTTAGGTATACATTTATTCAAAAATGTCTTTGAATTTTTTTTTGAGATAAAAAAATAATATTTTGAGTAAAAAGGCAAAATAGAAATAATTTTAAAATATTTTTTACAAACAAAAAATTTTAAACTCATTTTATTTAATTTTTTGAGATTATTCTTTGATTAAAGATTCATTTTAAACTTTTAAGATATGGTTAAAAAAGTAAGGACCATCGTACACCAATTAGTAGCCATAAGTTGTAGAAAATGATTATTAAGATTAATAATAGTTTAATTAATATTAGGGCATGAATAAATATCACTATCTATTTTTAAATTGCGAGAAATATTTCCAAAAATAAAGGATTAAGAAAGGCGTTAGTGGCTTGCTTTCTTTTTTAGTCAAGTTGCTTAAAATCTTAGACCAATTGTTCATTCGTTTAATTTATACACTTTATTATAGGACCTAGCGTTTTATATTTTAAGTTTCTATTGTTTGAGAAATATTTCAAAAATTTATATGAAAAGCTAAATTGCTTCTTTATTATCTTGCTTTTTTTTAAACAAAAATTTTTGTTGATAATATTTTTAACGAGTCGAGAAACGGATAATTTTAAATATTTTTATCCGCAAAATATATCCTGCATATTTGGTGGATAAAGTCCCAATTCCTTTCTAAGGCAAAGTGTGTTTAACTAAGAATAAAAAAGTATATTCTTAGTTAAGATTCATCATAAAAATTTTTATCAATTTTATTGTACAAAAAATATTTTATTTTTAAAATGTAATGTAAATGGTAAAATTTAATTATTCCTAACAAAAGAATCAAAAATTAAAATTGAACTTATGATTTTTCCTAAGATTATAATTCAATAAAAAAATTTTTACTATTAAGTGGATATTTTTAGAACAAGTTTGTTAATCAGACCTTAGGCATTTAAATAAGTTTTAAATTATTCTTATTAACATTGTCAACAAAAGAATGAGCTGGTCAGACGTGTTGCTCGTAGTTGACTTAATTATATTGTGAATGAAAACAAAACTCAATTATTTTATGAGCTAATAAATATTTCGATTCATCAGTTTTATTTAAAGAAAATTTTCTTAATTTCAAATCAGTTATACCCCAATTAATTATAATCATATTTTCTACTAGCTAATTCATTTGGTTTTTTGTTTATGATGAAGGTGATTCAATAAGCAGTTTTAATTAGAAAATTTAAATTATTAGAGTAACTATTGGAAAATTTATATATTTTAGTATTTAAATCAATTGCGATTATATTTTTTTTAAATTAAAAGCTTATTAATGATAATATTCTTAAATTATTTAGATCATTAATATTGCAAACCAGGCATTTTTTTGTAAATTCAACTTAAATAAAGAAATAAAAGGAAGCCTTCCTAATAGTAAAAATCAAACTCAAGCCTTTCCAAAGAAGATTTATTTAAATGGTTTGAAGTTTTGAGCCACAATTCAGGAATCCATCATATTAAGCCTCTATTGTAAATAAGCTAAAATTTATTTGTCAAATCTGAGCTAGGTGCGAGCAAATATTTAAGTATAAATAAAAGACCATTTAAAAGTGTAGAGTTTTAATATTTTATTTATTTAACTTGACAGAGCAAAAAAAATCTGAATAAAAACCATTTCATTTCAAAATTTAAGGTTAATTGCATAAGCCTAATTTGTTTCAATAAAAATAAAAATAAGCAGGAATAGTGTATTATTTAAAAAAAATAAAATGAAAATAAAAATAATCCTAGCTGACGAAGTAGATTAGAAATTTACGATCTTTTTTATAAAGTCAAAGTTCTTTGTCTTTCATCTAAAAGCTTTTTGGTAAAAAATTATGTATTTTAATAAAAGCGTTTGGGATTAAATTGAGATTAGAATGCAAAAAAGACAATTACATATTACATACTAATTAAATCTTTTAATGTGATTTGGATATAAAAAAATTGATTAGTGTTTTATTCCAAAGTCCAAGATTAACTTATCATAACAATAAGTTTAAAAAAAGTATTTGCTTATTTCAGGGTTAAAGCTTTAATAATAAAAAGCAAAGATCTAACTCATTTATCTAATCAATTTTATTTTTTGCACTAAAAATTTTTATTAATACAATCAATTTTTTCCAGCTTAAAAATAAATATTTAAGCATTTGTACTCAAGTAGATTAAATAATTAAAAGAAACATGTTATTTTGGCTAATCTAAATCGGTTTGGTTATCAAATTCAAAAATTTTTAACTTTTAAAAAAGAACTTCTAAAAATAATTTTAGTTAGACAAGGATTTTTTGTACTTAATTAAAATTTATTTGGATCTAAATCTATGGTAAATATTTATTAAATTCATTTAAATAGAATTTATCAAGAACGTGTCTCAGGTTCAGTAATACCCAACTCAAATATAATAAACTGCTTTTAATATTTTTTATTATCTAATAACTATTCTAACCTTGTATTAAAGATTAAATAGGGAGAAATTTAATTTAAATTTTCCAAAATTTGTTTTTTTCGATATCAGATATTGTTCGAGTTATAACTAGAACTAAAATTTTTATGAGCACTTTAGTTTTATTGAAAATCAATTTGAATTAGTTTAAGAAAAAGTTTCCTATTAAAAATAAACTGAACTTCTTCTTGATCAAGTGTTTTTAAACTAGGGTCAATTATTAAATTTAATAGCTCTCTTTATAAAGAAAATCAACTAACAACCACTCGGATATTTAAAAATTTTTATGTTGTTAATTAGTTTATGGACTTTTCAGCGCAAACAAATTACATTACACTTATTTTATTCAAATTCAAATACTTGATCTCAAATATTTAGTTAATAAAGTGTTTTGAAATTTAGTTGTGAACAAATCCTAAAATATTATCACCGAATAGCTATTACTCTCTGGTCTTTAGAGTTTTGTTTACTTTTATAAATCTTTATAATAACTAGATGGGATAAATTTTTTTTTCAGAAGCAAGGATATTTGAAGCCATATTTTATAAAATAACTTGAAGTATTTAGTGGAAATCTAAAAAGATAAGACAAACACGAGTTGATTTTAAAAAATAGACATAAAATTTTTTATTTTCAACTTAGTCGTTATAAAAAATAGTATGATTTAGTCAAGAGATTTAAGCTAATAATAACAATTAATCCTACCTAGATGAATGTGATAAATAAAGTAATTTTAACTTTAAATTGTTTACGATTTTACAATCTTAAGAAAAACAAGACTTGATTGCGTGTTGTAAAGAGCTGTTCAAGTTTTTACAATTTGTAAAAATCTTAATTCAAAGCAATTAATAAATACGAAGCAAACAAATTTTCATGATACAAAATTTATTTTTTAAATTCCGAAATGAATTATTTTCAATAATATAACACTTTCAAATGAGCTTTTTGCAAGTAACAGCATAAAATTTTAAAATATTTTTATAAAAATAAAATACCTTGATGTCAATATAAAGCTAAATTCAAGCTAAATAAAAATTAAGTAAAAGCTTAAAGTTCCAATTTAATTTCACTCTAAAAGCTGTAAATAAAATTTAAATCCCATATGATTTAAAGGTAAACAGTTAGAATTAATAAATTTTTTTTCTTTAGATAAGACTGAATAAATTTTAAATACCACAATGTTAATAACTTGCGCCAACATTTAATTTAATAACTAAAATAGCATAATGATTTAATTTTTTCAAATAAAAAATGACTTTTTTACAGCTAATTATTAAATTGTACGTGGTTAACTTATTGATGGTCAGCATTTCCAATGCCTTATATAATGTAATTAACAAATCCAGTGATAGCAATCATTTGGTCATTTTTAATATTGATGACTCGACAAAATTAGAATACACTTCCAGTTCATACAAGCAAAGCTTTGACCAAGACTCAATAAATTATTGCAACTTTGATCCATTGGCTTTAACCAAGAAAATAGAGCTGTTTGACCAAATTGAAAGAGAAAAACCGGATTTTTTTGTCAATGTATTTTCAAAAACCTACTCATTTAATTTGACAAGTGAGATAAGAGGTAAGAATTTATTTTAAATAATATAAATATGGCTTTTATAAATAAAAATATTTTAAGTTCGAATAAATTTTATGAATCAACAAGCCGACTCGAATCAACTATGGTATTTACTAGTGGCTAAAAACGCTTGTACGAATTCTGTTGTCGGCTCGTGGAGATTAGTTCAATCTGCAACTACTGACACAATTTATTGTTATAGCCGCGATGATGTAAGCTATTTATATATTATTATAAAATAAAATACAACAAATTGCAAATATAAAAATTTGTAACAGAATTTTTCTCCTATTCAATCACTTTTATACAAAAAGAGCTTTTTAAAGAATGCCCTTTGAATCAAATCAAATCTAAATAAAAGTATAGCTTACCTTTTTTGTTTGAAAAAATTATTACTATTCATTTACGTAAACTAGGGTTAATATCAAGTATACATAGACGTGCCAGCGTCAAAATTCTTAATTATAAAGCCAAACTTTCTTTTTTTATTATATAATAAGCCATTTTGTTTTAATTTCCTATGTAAGAGCAAACAAATCATTAACTTTTTAATCATTTTTGGCTAAACTTACTTTTAAATCGGCTCTTGGCTTGTTTTGTTTATTTTTATAAAAAATATTCTTTCAAAATTTAGACTGTTTTTGGACATAGAAACAATCGGCAAGATACAACTTTTGAACAAATTTGGATTCCAAACAATATTACTGAAAATGTTTATTTTGTGTATGTACCTTCTATAATTTAATTACCTATATTTGTTTAATTTAAATCAAAAAATTTTTATTAGAATTGCTGTGTTTACAGACGAGACTTATTCAGCTATAAATCCGACATACTTTCTGCTAAGCAGTCCAGTATTTAGATTTGAAAAATCTGAAATTGATAGCCCTTGTCCAAATCTTATCTCCCAACTAACCTCTTTGAAAAACTCATCAAAAAATTACCCAAAGACCAAAGCTAAAATTGAGACAACAACCATCTTTTCAACCAAAACTTCTGAATTTTCAACTTCAACAGAGCCAAATTACCAAAATTTAACCACAATTAGCGCCACTTCAAGGTCCACTAACATTTCAACAAGCTTAGCCTTGACAATAAAGGCTTTGAACCAAAAAACTGAAATAAAAGATTCTAACAAAAAGTCAAATTTTAAAATGAACAATTTACGAGCTAAAATGGATTTTAATTCAAGTCAATCAATTTTAGTTTCTTTGAATGGACGAGCCAAATTATGCTCTAAACAATTGAGTGATAAATTAAAGGAAGAAAATCTAAAGCTGAAATTAGAAGAAATTTACAGTGATATAGAAAATTTTGATAGAGTAGAAATATTGAAAATTGAGAATATCAAGTAAGTTTATTTTTAAATTTAAAGAGTTAATTTTGACATCTTTTAAAATTTTTAATTTTATTTGAGTTTAATTTTTAAGGCAGTTTGAATTTCAAAAACAAACAGAGCAAAAATTTCCTATTTTGATAAATCAAAATTTACTAAAATAAAATATTTATAAAAAAATACTGCAACATATTTTGTTGCATCTTTTTTACCAAAAATAGAAACTTTGGTTTCTTATTTTAGCTAAACAAAATCAAAAATCAATTTAAGTTTTATTGATGCTTTACTTTTTGTCTTTTATCTTAATCAGAAAAATTATTTTAGGTGAAAAAGATGCAACAAAGTATGTTGCACTATGTTTCAGTATTTTTTTATATATATTTTATTTTATTAAATTTTTATTTATCAAAATAGGAAGAATTTTCTTTATGTTTGTTTTTGAAATTCACAATATCAGGTTTTAATCCAAATAAAAAACAAAATTATTTCAAAAATTTAAGAAATATAAATTTTTTTGAAATAATCAAAAATTTTAAATTAAGACTTTAATTAATAAATTAATTTTAATTTAATCAAAGATGTCCATTGCAAAAAGCAAAACGATACATCAAAAATCAACCAATTGACCAGAACAAGTTAAACTTTTACATTCAACATTACATCTTATTCAATTCGCCGGTTCAAAATTCAGTCAAATTTACGGCTCGTAATTTTGAAAGCTAAATTAAAATAAATTGATATCTAAAATCTAATTTTTTAGTAAATCAACTAAGAAACTACTTGACCAGCACGAATTTTGACGAAGATGTTGAATTTATTGATGGTTACATTAGCAACGAAAACGGAACACAGGGTAAAGTTTATTTATTTATCTAGGAAATGATTTAAACAATTGTTTAAAACTGTTTAATGAGAAAAAATATTAAATTTTTTATAATTGACAATTTAAAAAACTTTTTTATGAATTAAATTTTTTAAAGTTCGCTTAGAAAACTCTTGTTTATTTTATGAAAACCTTGATATTTGTCAAAACAATGGAGTTTGTGTAGTAATGCCAAATGGATTGCCAACTTGCTCGTAATTTTTTTTAAATTAAAAAAGATATATTTTTAAACAATAAAATAGATGTGTCTACATTGATGAGACTCATTTTTGGACCGGAGAATTTTGTACTATCAAGTCAGAAAGGTCCTATGATCCAGACAAGATCAAACTAATAGCATCTGTAACTGTTTTAGGTAAAATTTTTTCTCATCTTTTAATTTATTTAATTTTTTCCCTAAAATCCCTAGGTGGATTTGTAATTTTGTCACTGTTGGTTTTGCTTATAATCGCACTGTGCCAACGAAAATGCAAAAATAAATCTAAAAAGTAAGTGACAAACTATGTATACTTTATTGCTTATTTTTAATTCTTGAAAATTGCATGATGAATCAATCGCTATTTTATGCTTAATTTTTATGTAATAATAAATTGCTTCTGCATCAAAAAATAATAATAAAAAAGAATCCCAAAATTAAAAAAAAAACCTTAAAAATACATTAAACAATAACAATTTTTCATGAATTAAAATTTAAATCTAACAACTAACAAAAGGAGAAAAAAACTTAACAAATAATTTTCAGGTATCCGTCAGTTCTTTTATCTAGTTCAGCATCGAGCTATTTGAGTAGCTCTACGGAATCAAATAACTTCACAAAACAAAAATTGAACCAATCATACCAAAAAGAGCCAAGTTTTTCGTGTGAAAATTCCCAATCTTATACCAAACTGGGTTATGAATCAACTGAATACATGAGCGTGGTAGGCTCGTGTGGTCAAATAACTCCTCCACCTGCAATGTTGACAGAGGCAACAATCGACCTTAGATACTGTTTTTCGGCCCGGAATTCAGTTGGCAATGACCGCTCATCGTCTTCGGCATCATCAACAGAAATTTACTCAGACCTGGAAGAGAAAAGACTTATTAAGCCCAAAGGTCTTGTTTGTCTCACTGATGGATCATCGACTAGTTATAAATTAGTAAAAGACAGACATTTTTTCCAAAGCAATCAAGTTTACAAGTACCCAGTTAATCAATCGGCTTTTTTATTAAAGTATTATATTAAAAATTTTTTTTTGTGTATCAACTGTTATAATTTTATGGCTCGTAAAGCCTTAAAATATTTTAGTTGAATGTTAGGTTAGGTAAAGTCTTTTTTAATGCTTATTTAATTTGCATGAGCATGATTTTTACTATTTAGTTATTTTTCCCTGTAAAAACAAAGAACTTATTTTTATTTTTAGACAAAATTCTGATAGTTCCAACATTACTTATAACCCCAGCAGTAATGACACTTCAATAATATCAAATTTAAATCAAACATCATCCACAAGTCGTTCCAATAGTCAAGCTGATGAGCAAATTGTGAATAAACTGGCTTATCCACGCGAAATTACCATATTTTCCACACCACTTAAAACTAAATTTAAAACCAAAGCTAATATTAAGTCCAAGAATATTTCCAAGAATGCTAATGCTGACCATTTAAATAAGTCACATGTGAATCATGCTTATAATATGAGTATGAACGATGAACCATTCTATTTAAATGGCCATAAGAGCGAGCTTAAAGATAAAAATGCCAAAAAAGAAACCAAAGTTTCAGCAAATATTCGCCGTGAAAGCTCTCAACTTCTTCCACAATCAATTGAGAAGCATTTAGTAAAAAACTTACAAAATTTTTCAGTAGATGCTGTTTCGACTGTCTGTTCATCATCTGAATATAATTATGACAATAATCATTATTTAAACTCAAAAGAATATCAATCTGTCAATGATTATAATCTTAAAGACGAAGATGCATGGCTTCCTATTTTGGTATTAGCTGAAGAACAAGTTATAAAATTAGATAAAAATTTTGATAGTTTAAATTAATTTTTTATTTTTAAGATCAGAAAATACGAAGCTGAAAAAATTCATGATATCAATCTAACTGAGTCTTATATGTTTTAGGGTTAATAATTATAGCGATAAGATGTAAATTATTTTGTTTTTAAATTGTTGATATTTTAGTCATTTCATTTAATCCTTTATGATTTTAATAAATATCTATTAACTAATAATTTATTCGATTTTTAAAAATATTTTTATATTTATTAAATCAAAATCATTTATTTATGTCTAATTTATAATATTAATTGAGGGCTGAATGATGACTCGTATTTGAATAAAATCTTGACTGAAAATATTATATAAACAATTGGATAAAATGATCTGAAACTCATTGCCTACATATTTATCTACCATGCTTTTAAATACAATTATTTACTATAAAAGATTACAATACTGAACCTTATGGAACATTAATAATTACATCAACTCACTTAGCCTCTTTTGGACTTATGATTATTCTTTGCTTTCTATTTTTAGAAAAAAAAGGAATAAAATCTAGTAACTTGCCATTGATGGCTTTGACTATTTCAACCAACAGATTGCAAGAAACAGACTCAAAAACTTTTCTTTAATCATCAGGAACAATTATTTACCATTATTTCCAATTAATTATCATTGACTGATTTCGTTAAGCTTTTCGATGTTGCATGCTTTCTGAAAGTTTTTACCGCAACTTTGCATTGAACAGATTTGTGAGAAAAAGGCTTGTAAATTAAAATAAAATTCTATTTATGAAAAAAAATTGGCAATTTTAAGCAAGCTTTTTTCAAAATTTATTGTAAATTACCTATAACACTTATTTATATTTTTTTTATTTCCTTTAGAAATTTAAACAATTCTCCGTTATCAAAATAAATTTATGAGTTAAAATGAAAAAGAGAATAGCTAAATTATTCAGCCTAAGTGAAAATTGTACAAGAAACAAGCCGAAAATCTTAATTTCCAAAGTTTTCTAAATTAAAAAGTATTTTATTTAACGTAAGCAAAACATAAAATTAGCAATATAAATTTGCCACTGACTTTTTTTAGCACCAGCTTCAATTATGTTACTGTAAATATAAGAAAATTATTTACAAATAAAGAACCATCAAAATATTTACCATTTAATTTTTAAATTAAATCGGAGTTTTAATTTAATGCAAATGTGCAAATATAATTTTATCTTTATAACCAAAAAGTATTGATCACAATAAATAAATGTGGTAAAAAAACTCATTAGATTAAAAAAGAATTTTAAAAAAAATTGTACGGAAAAGTTAAGAAAATGGGTTGTTAAGTTACGACTTACATTTTTTTGAATTTGTATCCGACAAGAAACGAAGATTTCAAATTTAAATTAAAAATTAAAAATCCTGGGTTTTGTTTAAAAAATATTAATTTATTTAATCATTAAATAAAATAAATTAATAAGAAAACTTTTTTTATGATTTATCTTTTTAATCATCAATTTATATACATAAACACATTTCCACATTTTTAGTCATTTTTTTTTTCTGCAAAGAAATAATAAAAAAAAATATTTTAAGGTTTTCGTTTCTCATTAATGAAAATTAAATTAAACTACTGAAAATCCTTGCAAATAAGTACCCCCAAAATCGTGTCTTTATTGAAGAATTTAAGCCTTTAGATAATAGAAAATTTTCTTCAAATTGATTTTTGTTTAAAGATCTAAGTAAACTTTTCAAGAAAGCAATACATTATAGATTAGCTTTAATAAAAGGGGTCTTGAGGCACTTATATGCAAGGGTTTACGGTCAATCTTTTTAGTTTAATAACTTAGTTCGATTAATATTTAAACTTTTAGACTATATTGGATAATTAGATACATTTTTTATTTTAACTTTAAAAAAGGAAAAAATATTTAAATTGTTTAGTGTTTTTTTTTAAGTATTTAAGTAGTTAATTCAGAAATAGAACGAAAGCTTTAATTATAAAAAATAAATGACGAGTATAAGAAAATTTTTTAATATAAATTTTGATTGATTCACTAATAAAATTTTATTTCATTACTTTCTTAAAATTTTTTAAGAGCTATAGAGAATTTTTAAACAAAACCTGTTTGGTTTCACTTCTAATACTTTAAATAAATTATAAAATTTTAAGAAAAAGCTAATTCCTTAATGCATAATTATCAAAATAAAACTTTAAATTAGTTAATAGACCAGATATTATTGCAAAATGGAAGTAATACGGACTAATTACAACTACGAGCAGCCACATCCAGGAAGGTATTTATATGACCATAAACAAGATCATGAATCTTGATTTTTTTAGAGTTATAGTTACTGAGCCAAAAGGAAATGCTTGGGAATACGAAAATGAATGGACCCAGACTTTGTTCGATTGTTGCACAAATGCTAAAATTTGTTTTTGTGAGTAATCTACAAGCTATTGGAAATATTCTTTAATTTATTATCTATAAAGGTGCATTTGTTTGCCCATGGTGTTTTTGGTGTGAATGTAAGATTATAATTTTATCTAAGCATAGCTCATTATATTTATTTTTAGTGTTTTCAAGAACAGGGGAATGTCTTTGTACTCCAATTTTTGTACCTTTTGCTATTCTGGCTCTAAGATCCAAACTTCGAACTGGATTTAGAATTAAAGGAACAGTTGCCAATGATTGTGTTCTTTCAACTTTTTGCGCTCCATGTGTAACACTACAATTGTAATCATTTTAGTTAAAAATTTTTTACATATAATCAAATTTTTTTTAACAAAGATACAATGAACTCAATGCACAAGGGTTATAAGATTTAGAATTCTTAATGGAGCAAATTTTAATGAAAATTTTAATTTTGAAATAAAATCGTTCATCTATTAAATTTTTAATAAAAAGTTAATTTTTTTATTTTCAAGAATTATTCATTATTATTCATTAAGAAACCAAAATTTAGAAAGCGGATTAAATTTTTTTTTGTTTCGTTTATTTGTAAAAATGGATCGGATTTTAAGCGAAAAATTGAAAATCGATACTAGAAAAAAGAGGATAGCTTACTAACAATAAGCTAGATCCTATTTTATCTATTTGTTTCATTCTATCTAATTAAATTAAAAACTGTTTCAATCTATTAGATCGACATAGTAAGCCTCGGCTAAACTAAGTCAATCAAATTTGTTCTACAAAATTTAAACCCCTAACATAATTCAAATCTAATAAATCTCTATGAGAAAAAGTTACAAAATCTAAAAAACTTGAAAAACAAAGACTATAATGAATAATTTTTGGTATCAATTTGAAAAAATTGCTCATTTACACTATATTATCAAGCTTTGAAATCTGTTAGTTTAGCTTCCATGTTGAGCTTGTTTTGGGTCACTACAAATTTTATCTAAATAAAATAAAAACTTGAAAATATTTTTAATTTTAATGCACTAAAAAGCCATCTTTGGTTAAAAAAAAATTGTCAAGTATTTTGTTTACTCAAAGTTTCATCAGAAGATTGTAAAAAAACTATCTGATATTTTGTAAAATTCATAGAAGAATCTAGATAATAATCAGAATCCTGATTAGATAAACTAATATTTAATTTATTTTTATGTTTTTAAAAGCACGAAAATTAATATATTTTATATTTTAATTTAAAATACAAGGTGCTGAAAAAAACCGTATTGGAATGAAATCGTGGCTGAAAATATTTTATAAACAATTGGATAAAATGATCTGAAACTCATTGCCTACATATTTATCTATGCTTTTGAATACGATTGTTTACTAAAAGATTCCAATTCTGAACCTTGTTGAGCATCCCAAAAATTTTATGAGGCAAAAAACATTTAATGAATTATAAACTCAAAAAAAAAATTTTATTAAAAGAAATATTTTTTAAAAAATAAATTCAGTTTGAATTTGATTAAAATTATTAACAAATAAATTTTAATAATTTTTCAAAAATTGATTTGCAAACACTTTTGCTGCAAAAACGAATGCATAAAATGCTCTCATAGTGAAATTTTTTTAATTTTTTTTTATTTTATAGAGTTATGCTTAATTCAGAAATTTAGCTTATACAAAAATAAGAAAATGCTTATCGTTAATTAAATAAATTCCGAAATTATACGGACTAAAATTTACTTTAATTGAAAAGTATTCTATTTGTAAAAAATTTAAAATCACAGTACTTAATCTTGATATAATTGAGCTTAGTCGAAGTTTTAAACAAGAGACATTTAATTTTAAAAGATAATTATTTTTTTAATGTGTGAAAAAATCTTTTTCAAATATCACACTAAATTAATTTAAAATATTTCTAATGTATCTAGAACTAAATATTTATTTAGAATATTAATCAAATAAACATGATTCAGAAAGATCATTTTTCTTAAGATTTTTTAAAATAAAATGTAAGATGATCTTCTGAGGATCAATTATTTAAAATTTAATCAAAAACTCGAAATAATTAAATTTTGATTATTTTAAATAAATGACGTAATGATCTTTATTTGAAAAACTTGGTGATTAAATTTTAGTATTTTTAAAGTTTCCCAATTATATTTTAAGAATTAGTTATTAAATTTTTAAAAAATGCAAAGCTAAAGAGTTTATTTTCTAAAAAGGATCAAAAAATCATTTTAAAAAGCATAGTTTTAAATTGCTATTATTATTATCATTATTATCATTTTAATTCAATCCATTTTGTTAAATCCAATTGATTTTCAATTGAACTGCAAGATAATTCAGGATTATTTTCAGAAGGATTTAGAAACGCATTTTGTGGAATTATATTAATGTCATAATTATTGCATATCAATCCACTAATGGTTATCTTTTTTATTTCAGCCAATTGTTCTTAAAAAATCCAATGAGAAATTTTCACTTATTTTTCAACTAAATTACCTAATGAAAATGCTGATGGATTAACCAATGGTCCATTTTCATAATAAAATCTATCGCCATTTTTCAATTCAGTAAACTGTTTCATTATCAAACACCCGAAAGTCGATCCAGCTAAATTATTAACATCCATTTTGACCTCAAGTAAACCTCCTGCATACAAATCAATGTCCTCAACATTTCTTAAAATATTAAACTTAATTTTAAAAGAAAATTATTTAAATTTTATTACTCATATGCTGCGCGCAAATGAGGTATGCTACTCTTTTTCATTAAATGTCTAAGATCATCAAAAGTTGTAACATCGATTCCATGACACTCTTTGACATAATGAATGTAAGGTTTTAAACCATGATCTCTACCTCGTTGAATATTTGTTGCCAATAAATCTACAGCCGTATAGATGCTGTTTTCAAATTTTCCAAATAAATTGTTTTGTAATTCATTTCCAAATGTGCCAAATTTCCAACAATTATTTTTAATCATGCCTTTTACAATTGAATTTATACCTTCTCCTTTAATATCATAAGCAAAATCTGATTTAAATGTTATATTATTGAAGGAAACTGGTTTAATTATATTATTATCATTAATATATCGATTAAATTTATCATTTATCAAGCTGTGACCAAATCTGAAAGCCGCGGTAGAGAACTCATTTGACAAAGCAGGATTAATCTAGAATAAAATAAAATTTATACTTAATTAGTTAAGTAATATAAAAATAGTGATACATTTTCATCGTATCCATTATAGTATTCTGTTTTGTCCAAGTTTGGTTTTAATGAAGAATCACCAGATACCAAAGTTAACCATTCATTAAAAACAATGTGTTGGTATATGGCAATAATAATTTTTCTGGTTTCTTGGTATAAAGTTTCATCATTCCATAGTGGATTCTTTGCAGCTAGTTCTTGCGCAATTCTGTTGTGTTCTCTCATAAATAAAGTATGCATACTGACCAGGCCCAAATTTTCACTTGTTCTGAATTCTCCAGCCAAGAAGCATTTGTAAACTGGATCAGTTGAAGAGCTACATGATTCTTCTGATAGTGGTAAATATGATCCAGGAGTAACTCTGACATTATTTGTGGTCAATGGTTCGCTCGTTTTAAGCATTCCATTTGAAAAAGTTCTCAAATCTGTGGCTCTAGTATCGTCCTTTCCGTATATTTGTGAACCATCAATATAAGAGGTTAACAAGTTCAATTGTTCTCGATAGGAAAGAGAACAGCTAAAATCTGGAAAAGATGCGCTTGATCGGGTCATTTTCATGCATGTTTGATGTAATTTTGGATCATTTGAAGGCCATGGCACTGAAATACAATCACTGCTAGTTGAATCACAAGAGCATGTAATCTCATTTCCATTTTCATCGGTAATAGCTGATGTAGCAGAAATGTCGTGAATTAAAAATTGACCGAAAATTGCATAAATTTGGGCCACAGAACTTTCTAATTTAATACCATCTATCGGGGGTGAAATTGTTAAGCTTACTGTTCTAGGATTGGGTAAATTATTTCCAGATACAGCCTTGGTTCTTGGTGAATTAATTAAATCATCATAAGCAGGTGGTAAAAGTCGCTTATAAGGCGTATTTGATGCTCCATATAAGGGATTTTTTAAATTATTACAAGTTCCATCAATTGATCTATATTTAACTGATTTTCTGCATGTGACATTCACAAAAGGACAATATTGAGCATCAATATTCAAGGATTCAAGCTCAAGAATTGAATTCTCAAAAGCTTTGAAAGCAAATGAAGCCATTCCATTGATAAACAAACCATCATCACTTGTTCCTCGCATACTGGAACTAAAGTCTGTACGGTTTTTCTTTGATACCTTTGGTAAGCGAATTTTACTTGCTTCTTTCAAAGCTTTAAGACCAGCGTTAAATTTTTCGTTGCGGTCTGGTTTCAATGATCCATCTTTTTTGGTTTGACAAAGAACATTTTGTCCAAATAATAGAATAATGAAAATCGAATTTAAAAATTTAAATTGCATTTTTTTTTATTTCAATTTTTATTTTAACTTCTATTTATACCTTTAAAGTCGTGATATTATATTTAATTTAATTTGATTTTTGAGTCTAATTTCTATTTAAATAAGTTCGTAAAATTTAATTTTTTCTGTAAGATTCTTTCATTAAAGTGACAAAATCATGCTTTTACTCAATTCAACTTTTTAAATTTATTTTGTTTATTCTTTTGGATTTAATTAAAATATCGTTTAAAAACCTGGTTGTTTGAATTTTTTCTAAAAGTGTAAAAAAATCTTTTTCAAGCATCACACACAAATTATTTTGATTTACTTTAGATAAAAATATAAATTTTTTATTTTCTTTAGTCAACTTTTGATTTTTTTACATTATAAGTTTATTTGGACTTTTCAAATGATCAAATTAGCTTTTATCTATCTATTATTTTAAAAAATCAATTTTTTTTAATAATAATTTATTTCAATTTTAAACAAATGTTAATCAGGAATCCATATGCTTGTTATAAAATAAGGTATTTTCAAAATTAGCTGAAAATTATCATCAAGTCTTTCCAACTTATCAATTAACTCTTGACCATGGTAAATCTCAGCTATTTATTCGTTTTCATTCACATTTTCAATTGATTTTTCCATTTTCAATTAATTCCAAACTTTTACTCTCAATTTCCTTGAACAATTTGTTGAGCTCGATTATTTTTTTTAATTATTTCTAACTGCTTTACCATTTTTAAATAAAGTGCTTTATGATATTTATTTGTTTCGTTTATTTTTTTATTTAGTAAACTGCATTCATTTTCAATATCATGGTCTGAGTTGCCATATTTATCATTAAATTGATGAATAAAATCATTTATCTTTTCTTTTATTTCTTTTAATATTGATTCATTTATTTATTTGTCTAAATTTGAATCAGAGGGGTTCAAATTTTCGATATACTGAATAACATGTTCAGCGTCACAGTATCTGCAAAACAGATATTTTTCTTTCATCAACTTTTGAATGCATTCAGAATATACTTTTTAAGAACAAGGTACAATTTTAGCTTGATTAAGAAAGTTTACATCTTGTTTGTTTAAAAAACACTTTAAACCAAAGAATCTTTAGTCTAGTTCTTGCTGAAGCTCAATGAAATTCTCTATTTTAACTAATGAAAAATTATTTATAATAAATAATTCAAACAACAGATTCAAATATTCAATTTAAAAGATAGAATAAAAATAAAATAGAGTAAAAAATTTTCAATCTGTTTTGATATACTTCGCAAGGGAAAAAAGATCGCATGGTGTAGTGATTATCACATCTGTCCAACACACAGAAGGTGCTAAGTTCAAGCCTTGATGCAAAATATTTGGACAAATTTTGTAGACAAAAATTTTCAAATTTTGCTATAATCAAGATTTGCTTAGAATAAAAAATCTATCAAAAATTATAGAATGTTTTTCAAGTTAATAAAGCTCTATTCAAAACAAAACAGTCCTATTGAAGGATCGATTTTGCGTTCATTTCCTCTTAAATGCTTCTAAATTATTGACAACCTTCTTGTATTTCGCATTTAGTTAGAAAGAAAGCTAAATAACGTGGCTTTGGTGACTGGTATATGCTTTTTGGATGAAATTTGAATAGGGAAGATGATACAAAAATCACGTTACAAATTTTTGAATTTTTTTTCTTTTGGTTGTTGATAAGGTTAATATTTGGTGAGTGAAATCAATAATTACAAAAAACGATTATTTTTTTTAAAAATATATTTATTCAAAAAAAACTATCGAAAAAAAATTTAATAAATTTTTCACGACGCGTTTCGACCAAATGGCCTTCTTCAGGTTTTAAGAGTGAAATAAAGAATACAATTTAATAAAAGAAATAAAAAATAAAATATAAAAAGATAAAGATGGATATTTTATATAATAGAAAAAATTGCTTCTCAAATTATTATTAATTAATTAGATAAATTTATTTTATCCTATAGACCAAAAATTTAAAGTTAAATTTGACTTTTGTGTTTCGGTTTCCATGGTTACCTAAATTTGCATCAAATCTCTTATATGCTTATTAATTATTAAATTTATAAATTTAAAATTTTTTGAAGAAAAACAGTATCAAAATTTTATGATATTAAGATGGAAATTGAGTCCAATATTCCAAGGGCACCTACGCCTATTCCAATGACGTCACTCATTGAAAACACCAAAAAAGAAGAGAATGAAATAAGCAACAATTTAACCGCTTTGGTAACTTTTGTTTTCGATTGAAATAAAAAATTAATATTATATATGAAAGAACTTGACATGGTGTTTTGGTTACAACAAACATATTGGAATACAAAATTTATGCATTAATGAGTCTAAAAAGATGTTTTTTGTTTCATCACATATTGGTGTTGTCTACGATTTTTCTTCTAATGAGCAAAAGCTTCTCCAAGGACATGTAAGCTCAGTAAAATAGGATAAAATAAAAAATAATTTTAAAAAAATTAAGAGAAACTCAATCAGCTGTTGTGCTGTTAGCCAAGATAAAAGGTGGTTGGTGACCGCAGATGCCGGAAATGATAGTACAATAATAGTATGGGATTTAAATACTAAGTAATTCATTTAAAAATAATAAAAATAATTTTTGTAAATTGTCTTGTATAAGTGTCCCAGTACAGACTTATTTCAATTCTCATTTAGAGGGAGCAATAAGTGTAGCAATGACGCCTGACTCAAAATACATTGCGTCAATAAGCGCTCAACATCCCCAAGTCTTAGCTGTTTGGGAATGGACAACTGACAGCGAGGCTCCCATATGCACCGCAGAATTAGCCCCTGAGTATGGACCACAAACAAATATAAGATTCAATTTGGAAAATAATTTTCAGATTGTAACAAATAGTCATTCGCAGACTATATTCTACGAATGGAATTTTGACCAAGGCTTTATATACTATGCCCCGGTCTTAAATGACACTGTAAGTAATTCTTCATTTAATATTGTTAATAATACATTTTGGAATAGACATTTAACAAACCAGTAGGCAGATTAACTCAATCTATTTTCCAGCTAAACAGTTCCAGAGCTTTGACAGCCACTTCGTTAGGCAATCTTGTTGTATGGGAAACTGTGGATGGCAAAAATACTAGCAAAGCAAATAAAAAAGCTTTTAAGCTTTTTAAATTCCAAGACAAAGCAATTAATGTTCTTAAGCTAATGAATGAGTAAAGATAAATTTTGGATAGAGCTTTTTTTTTTAATTTTTTAATTAGATTTATTGTAATCGGGGATTCTGAAGGTCATGTAAAATTCGTCGATCAACAGTTGCATATTTTGATGTGGTTTAAACATTTTAATCTCGGACCTATAACATCTTTATCCTTTTCTCAAACAACAAAGGACTTTAAACCGTATTATTATTAAATTAGATAATTTTATATTTTCAGTTTGAGATTTTTTGATAGAATGATTGACTTTTCTGTTGTGGATAATGATGCAACAATTGAATATGAAAAATTTGTCTGCAAAGATTTTATAATTGGATCCGGAAATGCAATGGTTGGTCACATCACTCAGTCTGGTAGCAAAATAGATGTAAAAAATTTTAAAAAATTTGATTATACTTTTAACGAAATATTTTTAGATTATAAGTAAAGCATCAGATAATTCAGTTATTGCTTTGGATACTCATCCCTCACTGTAACTACAAAATTATGAATTATGATATTAAAAATTTTTAATTTAAACCTTATCATTTAGACCAAGAATTTGTTTTGGTAATTCAGCTGGTTTTTTACAGCTATGGGACTATGAGAATAAGTAAATTTAAAAAATTTGTATTTTTGTTAGAATGTAAGTTTTAATTAAAATTTTAAATTTAAGATCAATGGTTTGTTCAAGAAATTTTCATCGAAATTTGCAGATAACTTGCATAAAATTCAGTCCAAAAGGAGACTTAATGGGTAAATTGATATTAATTTGAAAATAGACTTAATTCAAAACATAATTTGAAGCAATTGGTTTTCACAATGGACAAATGCAAATTATTGATTCGATAAGTTTGGATGATTGTTTAAAGACTCCATTCATCTATTCAAAAGATGCTATAACCCATATAGAATTTTCAGATGATTCATCTTTTTTGGCAACTGCTGTAAAATTTTTTTAAACCTTTGATATTTTAAATCTAAGAGAAATAATTTAGGAAGCCGACTTCACTGTTTCAGTTTATAAATATAATTTCATATCTGATAGAGATAATATTAAAATAACATCAGAGCCTTATACTTTTTTGGGGCGATATAGAGCTCACTACAAAGAAATTGTTAGCTTAATGTTTGGTATTTATCCAGATAATGGAGAAATACGCTTATTGTCACTTGGAAAAGATCGAGTGTTAGTGGAATATGATTTGGCAAATAGCAACTATGATGATCTAATGATCAAAGAAAAGACAAGAATTGAACAATATGCAGTACCATTGGCAATGGCTTGGCATCCACCAACCACTAGCGAGTCTTTCATTTTAACTGTTAATAATGAATGGAAATATAAAATTTATAATTCAGTTACAAAAATGTGTCGTAAAACTCTCCTAGGCCCGACTTTTGGAAGCTACTTAAAAAAGTTACTTCATTTAAAGCACCTTAAACAGCTCTTAATTTGATTTTTATTTAGAATTTTAATCCTTCCAACTGAAGGTTCAATAACTGAGAACAGATATATGGTTTATATAACAGAGGATAAACTTGGCCTGCAAAAATTTCCATTGACTGGAAATCCTTTTGATAGCATTGCAATATTCAGCCATCCAGATGGAGTAAATCTTAAAATTATTTTGAAAATAAATTTTAAATAAATTAAAATTCTTAAGGTAGCTAATTTTAAATCAAGCCATGATGGAAAATACTTGTTTACAGCAGGAGGAGAAAACAACAATTTGTTTATGTGGAAGATAAATTTAAAGTAATTTACATTTTTATCTTAATAAAAATTTGTATCAAAATACAATTTAGAGCACTTGAAGCTCAATCGGTTCTTGGTGGTGCTGATTTAAAACCTTTCTACGGATTAATTGAAGGCGGTAGAGAGGGAGAGTTTTTCAAGGAAATGAAAGAGCTTTTTTACTATTCTCAATTGAGACAGTAAGTTAATCTATTTTTTATTATCAAAAATATTTTATACAATAACCTGCCAACTACAGTGGCAGACGCCGACTCAGTCAACAAGTTCAAGAATGGATATGATGCCTTTCTGTCTAGTCAACAATCTTGAACATGAACATTTATCTATAAAATTTCCCTTTTGCAGCTTTTTCTGTCTTACTTTTCTTTGTGTATTGTCCAAGGAGCTACCATAGGTGACCTCCTAGTAGGCCACCTCCGCAAGCTAGCCTTGCTGTAGCTTACATATATTATTTTTATTATTATTATTATTATACATTAATTCAACCTAAATTCATTTTTTATTTTTAAATCAGACTAATTCAGTGTTCTAATATCTGGTAAAAGATTTACCAAAACCAATAATAAAATAAATTTGTAAATAACTAATTTAATTTAAAAATTTTTTAAATTTTAATTTTAATTTATGTGGGAATTTAATTAGGAGTGATTATTACTGCTATATAGTTTATATATATTGTAGCCTTTATAAATTTAGATCGGATATTTGACTTTCAATTTGAGCCTTGAAACTGTTGACTGTCCTTGCTGTTACTGCTTCTTGTGGTAGTAACGTCGTATTTTACAATATTTACGATTGTAATATAGAAATTAAATTGTAGCTTGCTTTATTTAAGTATGAGAAATATTAAATAAAATTGATAATTAAAAAAAAATTGTTAAAAGTTAATATAATAAAATATAATTTTATATTTCAAAAATACCAATGGCTTGCATAAATTTGAAAATATAAGTATTAGAGTCGTCTAACAGTCTATAAGAATAAATATGAAATGTAGATAAGTAATTATTTAAATTTCAAAAAATAAAATTTAACAAATTAACAAGATTAACAAGATTTTTTAATTTAAC
>JAESIW010000157.1:731644-771619 GCA_016802295.1 Brachionus rotundiformis
TTGCTGTTACTGCTTCTTGTGATAGTAACGTCGTATTTTACAATATTTACGATTGTAATATAGATATTAAATTGTAGCTTGCTTTATTTAAGTATGAGAAATATTAAATAAAATTGATAATTAAAAAAAAATTGTTAAAAGTTAATATAATAAAATAGAATTTTATATTTCAAAAATACCAATGGCTTACATAAATTTGAAAATATAAGTATTAGAGTCGTCTAACAGTCTATAAGAATAAATATGAAATGTAGATAAGTAATTATTTAAATTTCAAAAAATATTGGATAGTTTACCAAGTTAAAATTAAATCTAAGTATTAACGCCCAAATGAACAACTGAGATTCGCTTTAGGCTTTAAAACATGACGTGACAGACAAGTTGAGGATAAGGATTGTATTTAAAAATTAAAATCAAATTGCGAAAAGCTTGATATATTTTATTTTTAAAACATATTTGATTGAATGTGACAAAGCATAATCGCAATAAAAATATATAAAGTATATTGAATCAAGTTCAAAGAACTGTTATGGATACATGATTTCTTCCAATTTTGGACTAGATAGTTGATCATATTGAAACTTGGCACCAATTAGACTAATTAAAATAATTAAAAATGGGTATTTATTACTAACACTTATATTACAGGAATAAAAATTATCTTTTTCGAAAAATTTTGTTTTTACAAATATTAAGAAAAAATATTCTAAGTTATTTATTAAGAATGATTTTTGAATTATTAAACAAACTAAATCTTAATTTAACTCTAGAAGCACCTGCAAAATTCGGTCAATTTTTAAACTGAAAATAAAATACCACTAAAAAAAGGCGATGAGTAAAAATCATATATTAATAAATCAAATAACAGATAATTGAAATAAGCAGTTAAAGATTGAAAGTGTTTGTCCCTTCATTATTTATAGGCCTTCGAAATTCCCATATTCCGAATTCCTGCTTCTAGTGCTTCTAGTGTTAAAATATATATATTATATTGATTGTTCGTATTTTTATAAAAAAAATTTCATAATAATAATAATAATTTCAATAATTTTAAATTAAAGTTGCAGTTGTTTACAACTACTATTACTAAAATGAATTTTTTAAAATTTTCATTATAAAATTTAAAAATTTACTTAATACCAGATTTTTTAATTTAACAAAAGATCGAAATTTTTAAAAAAGTCATTTGACTTGTAAAATAGAATAAAATAAAACTTTTATTTTTAATATTCTAGACTTGAAAAAAATGCCTAATTTAAAGAATAAAATAATTTTTGATTTTTAAAAATTTTAGTCATGGTCTAAACGAAAATACTGAACGAGTTATAAAATTGACAATTCCCTTGAGCGAAATTCCATTTGTGATGCGAGGTTTAGGATTCTATCCTACCGAACAGGAAGTAATAAATTAATGATCGATTTTTTTCATAAATTATAAATATTCAAAAAGATTGAAGATATGCTGAATGAGATAAAATTTAGTGAATATGTGGATACCAACAAACTTGTTGAGGAAATAAATCTGGACGATTTTATTAGACGTAGCTTTTTTACTTTAATTCAGGATTTTTTTTTAAATTCATTTCTTAAATAAGTTTACATAAACCATAGACCAGCATTTGGCTTGGATCCTTATCAAATTTACGATTCATTTAGAATCCTAAGCAAACAATCTAACACAGAATTTTTGCCTCGACACGTATTTTTAAACGAGATCCAAACACATGGTGAGCACTTGACCGACTATGAGCTAGCCGATTGTATTTCGAATCTTCTTCATCTAAATAATGATGTTGAAGACTTTACTAAAGAAGAAATAAACTCATTAATTGATCGGAATTTTCCAGAGGAGCTTTCAGTTGACAAATTTATGTCTGATATACTTGGAGTTCCAGCCGATGATTTTGACCAAATTCTGAACACTTGGGAACATATTAAACAAGCCAATACACCAAGAGTTATAAGTAAAAGCAAATCGTTTATCGAATAAATAAAAGCAATGTTTTTATTATTCAAATTACTTTATTAATTAAATTTATACTATTTTTTTTTACAATTAATTACAATTAATAAAAAAATACATTTTGCATAGATTATTATGTCTGATTTACCAATTTTTTTCACATAAAATGCGAGTTTAGAACCACCATAAAGAATAAGGCCACATGTACCAAGAATAATATGGATAGTAATATCCATACCACCACCATCTTTTTTTAATAGATTTGTCCAAATATAATATTTCACCAATTAGCTCTACTTTGAAATCTGTTCCATCAATTTCAGCATCATGGAAATGATCTGAAGACTTAAATAATCCAGTCAGTTTTTCAAAACATTTGAAATTAGAAACTCTAAAACCATGTTCATCAGTAGAATTTGAATGATACAGAAATAAATCAAATGACTGACCATCGTGTTCGATAGAATAATTAAGATAATTTTGTTTTTCTAAATTTCTTGGATAAAGAAAAAATTTAATTGACTGTGGATCCGATTTCTCTGATTCTGTATTAATTTTGCCAATTCCGTATGAAGGATACTTAATTGCTGAAGTGTTGGAGAATGCATCACATTCCACCGAACCGCTTGGACCATGACAAAAAATGGACTTTTGTTCTGTGTTGAAAATACAAAATGTAGAATTTTCAAAATGTTCTTTTTCTAAACTATCAGGCAATAAAAGCTTCTTGTCCGACATAGACTCATTGGCCAAACAACTCGCTATAAGAAGAAAACAAATAATGCCCAGCATTTTTATGATTTATATTCTTCTAATTTTCTAAAAAATTAAAATTCTATCCTCTTATTTATATGTGTATTGCCAAGTCTAAGCATTGAAATTTTGATAAGTTCGGCATGAATAGCTTGAAACAAATGCTAGCACGAGCTTTTATTTTTAAAAAGAACTGATCATGTTGTGCAATTAGAGCCGGTTAGTCTAAGCAGCCTCTTAATATTTTTGCTATAGTTAATTTTTTGCTAGCGAGTTTAAAAAACATGTTATAGCTCGTGTCTTAAGTTGATTTAGATAGCAAAATCTTAGGCTTATGATTAAATTAATAGTTGAAATCTTTGGTCAATTATTGTTTTAAATTAAAAATTTGCACTTCACAATTTTTAAAAGAAAAAAATCTCATAATTAGTTTTATAGTTTTATTTAAGTTAATTAAATTTCGGACTTTATTAAGTAGATTAAATAGAAAAAATTAAAAGACAATTTAGGTTAAATTAAAAATTTTGGAAAATTTTAAAAAATTAGATTTTAATGGTACAATTTAAAATTTGATTTGAAATTATTAAGATTTTTGGATTCTTCTGAACTTGAGGAATTTTCTAGACTGGACTCACTGGATGCACTGGATTCAGAGCTACTGCTTCCTTTTTTGGGCCCAAGATTTTTTCTTCCAAAATGTTGTCTACCAATCTGTACATATTTTCTACTTTTGCTTCTTTTTGTTTTCTTTTTGACATCATGACTTATAGAACCATTGATCTTTAACAAGCCAAGTACTTGAATATCATATTTTTCCATTAAAGAACCATAAGTACCATAATCTTGATTTTTATTCGACTGAAATGCTGCTTCAATACTGTGATAGCATTTTTCATCTAAAACTTTGATTCCTGGTTTTTGGGAATCAGGCCCGAAAGATAAAAAATTATATCGAATTTTAAGCTTGTTTTTGATCGAGTGCTTTGAAATGAGGATGTGCCCGGTCTCTGGTTCTTTTGAATTTATTCCAATGAAAAATTCATCGTATTTTTTCAATTTGGAAGAAAATTGACCAAGTGCGTCGCATTTTGTGACATTTTTTCCACTTAAATAAATTATAAAAAATTCACTTTTTTAAAAAATTGCTATTAAATACTCAGAACATTGTAAAGAACTTGATTTAGCTGAGAAAAAACATTTCACTCGATCTAATTATTTAAATTTTGTTAATATTATTAATTAAAATTTTTATAAGATAATTTACTTTCTAAATTTTCTGCAGCTATTTGATTACATATGGAAATTAAAATTAGTAACTTGATTGATTTTAAATTCATGTTATTTTTTTAAAAAAGATCACTTATTAAAAAATAAATTCAAATAAAAAAAATTAAAAATATAAACGCTATTCAAATATGATTTATTTCATTGTATATATTAAGATTTGTATAATAATGAATGAATTAAATAGTCAAAACATTTTCAAAATAAGAAAAGCCAAATTTTTTGATTTTTAGACTAATAATTTTATTGTTAAATTTAAAAATAAGAATCTAATTTACAACTGTGATCTTAATTAAAATTAAGAAAATAAATGGAAAATTTTACATAGCTGACAATAAAGTATACGATTCGAATTTCTAGAAATAATCAATTGGTTCGGCATAATTTGCCGGAAACATGCCATGCTTGCCTGTTTTCTCATGAACACCAATCATCCATCCAACATCAATTTGTTCACAATTGATAAATTTATCACCATCTCTGAAACTAATCTCATCATCTTCTTTTGCATCATAGTCATAAATAGCTTTGTAGACAGTGGTTTTTATATCTCTGTTAAGAGCATTAATATCTATTAAAGCATTTGTATGCAATGATAGATGATCATTTCCGTTCAAATAGGGTTCATTTTTAAAACTTCCATTTATTAAACCATTCGATCCATTTTGGTAAGTTATATTTGATAGTGAAGTAAATGTTTGTATCTTAGCCTGCGGATGGTACAAATTACTGGTCGAGTAATTACCAACTTTATTCGAGTTGGAATTTTTAACTTGTATCTCATTGCTCAAGGGGTCATAGTCAGATATGTGACCAATCTTTCGATTATTATTTTCCATTGTTAGATTTTCTCCCGATTTAAAGGTTGCTACTAAACCGTGACCATTAGTTGTCACTTGGTTTTTGAGTGTTTTTTCGGTATTTTCTAGCGGTTGAATTGGTCGTTTTTTTTGTTTTTCAAATTCTTCGTGATATTTTGCCTAGTTGGCAAACATAAATCCAAAAAGTTCATTTAAAAATCATCTTAAACTTACTTGGCTAATTATTTTACTGTTTTCTAGAATTCTTTTAGTTTCTGGATCATCTGCCACCACGGTGTATATACCCTTACTTTTTTCAAAATCTTCGTGGTATTTTACCTAAAAAAAAATATTTGCTTATTTTCATATTTTTATATAATTTATATTAAGTTTACATTGCTTTGTATTTTGGTATTTTCTTTTATTCGTAGCAATTCGGGATTTTCACTTACAACTGTCGGCTTTTGCTGAGGGTAATGGCTTTAAGTTTTAAAAATAAAGATAAAATGCTGATTTTTATCAATAAGTTTTTTAGAGGCTTTCAATTCTTTATGATAAGTTCAATTAAAAAACAAGTGCCTTATGATTAT
The DNA here is from genome assembly GCA_016802295.1 of Brachionus rotundiformis. Classification (NCBI taxonomy): domain Eukaryota; kingdom Metazoa; phylum Rotifera; class Eurotatoria; order Ploima; family Brachionidae; genus Brachionus; species Brachionus rotundiformis. The sequence continues at coordinate 737,035 of JAESIW010000157.1, forward strand.
TTATTGATTGATTGATTTATTTAATTCAAAAATTTAAGATAAAAATCGTACTTATTTTAATAAACAAACTTAAATGCAAATCAATAAATATTCCAAAAAAATAACAAAATACGAAACTGACTTAAGATAGCTTAACAAAAAATCTAATTTTCATTAAATTTAATCAAAACAAAATAAGCATCTTAAATTTCAAAAATTTAGCTAACAAATAATATTTATTAATCATATTTAATATTTAATAATTTGCTACTAAAAATATTTTTTTAATAATTAATTTATTGTCATGATTGACAATTTTAATAAATCAATACTGAAAATTAAACCCTAGAAAAAATAAAAAAATAATCTTCTCTAATAAATCAAATTCTGAACATTCTGGTTTTGGTCAAACATAATACCAAATAAACTCTATTATTTAAATGTAAAATAAATAAGAATGCTTATATTCTTCTAAGCAACAAAAATTTCTGTCTTGGTTAGTTTGGCGTAGGATACTTTTTCTACCACTAAAAATTAAATTTTTTTCCTAAGTTGTCCCTTTTGATTTTTGATTAAATTAGAGGGCAAAAGACTTACACAAAACAATAGGGTTGTTTATCGAAACCCTTGTAGTTTTTCATATTTAAAATGGAATTGCATACGGAACATTTGAAGCAGTTCTTGTGCCAAATCTTGACAAAAAACAATAATTAAATGTCCAAGTTGGTATTTAGCAGACAAACTTTATCCAAGCACTTTAGCTCTTCAATTGGATAGACAGATTTTTCACATTTAGCGCATTTTTTTGGAGCACCGAACATTTTGTTTTCAATTGAGCGCTGAATATATTTTCTTTATAATATTTAAATACAAAAATAGCCTAGTCTAAATATCTAATAGATTTATGAGAAAAATAGAAAAAAATAAAAAATTCTAAGGCAAACAATAATTAAAATTCAAATATTGAACGCTTGTTTTCTTTAAGCGATCTTCTTGAATTGCATAGCATAGCTAGCCATTGCAAATAAATGAACAATTCAGCAAAACCAAATAGAAATAATTTGATTTTCATTAAATAGAGAGCTAAAAAATATGCTAAATATTCAAATGGGGAAAAAATATTGACCGGTAACTAAATTGACCAAGTCAAACAAACTAGTAAAACATGAAAACGAAATAGAAAACGTGACCATTCCACTCGTGTTGGTGACGAATGTTAAAATCGATAATCTTTAATTAAAAATTGCTGTATCTGAAATCAAATGTTCCATGATTACCACTAAATGTCTCGCATTAACCAACTCGATCTATGACAGATTAATAAGCTAAGTCATTTGCAAAGAAAACTAAATCCTTAGAATTTATTTGAGCAAATTTGAATTGGGCGACCCAGTTCTAAATGTAAAATGAGAAAGCCTTAAATCTAGCTTGCTTGAACTATTTGAGTATGACTACAAATTTTGGAATAGCTTTGTAATTGAATACAATTGACGTAAATTTATTACATATGGCATGTATAGGTCAGCTTTCCAAAAAGCAAAATTAATTTTAATAATAAATTTTTTAGCTTGAAATTTAAGATTTCTAACATAATAAATATAATTATATTGCTAGTTTGTTTGTATTGAAACAGACTTGAGCGATACGGCTACTTAATATGAAAGATATATGCTTTTAAATTTGAATTATTTTTAAATTTTGAAAGATTAAATTTGAATTGCTAGCTTAGCTGAAAAGAAAAACAATTACAAAATTATATTTGATCTTAAAGTTGACTTAAAATCCCGGTTGATTTTGGAAAAATAATTTTGACTAAAAGCTTGTTATTTTTTTATTGTTTGGCCACTTTAAATTAGCATTTTTAACAACAAACTTTTTTATATAACCTGATTAAATTGCTCAGAAAAATCTCGTTTTTTTGCTTTTATTTTTCTCTCTCTCTTTCTCTTAAGTAATTATTTAATAATTAAAGTTTTTTTTAATTCAGATTTGAGTCTGAAGAGGGAAAATTCTCCAGCAATTTGCAAACAATACAAAAAATTAAAAATTTAAACTCTTGCGGATACAATTTTGTTCAAAATTAGACTCATTGTCAGATAAAAAACTTGCTTTTTTTTCCGATTTAAAAAAATATAATTTTTAGAAAAACAAATGAATATCATTTAATTTCCAAATAAACAATATTTTTATTCAACCATGGAAATCTGGTTTTTGATATTTTTTTAATATTTTATATCAAAACTTAAAATCTAGCTCATTCACTTTGGCTAAAATAGTTTATTTATTGATTTATTGAGCTAGTCTGCGGATCCAAAACAAATTAAATATAATATTAATTAAATAATGACGATTTCAAAATCAAAATATACCCACTTAAATTTCCGTTTAGTTAAATTATCTCAATTTTAGTATATGATAAATATGATAAAGCAACTACAAATATATATATATTGCGTTTAAAAGTTTATAGAATATGATGACTTTATTTTTAGAATATAAGTTCTTGGTTAATCTTTTAGATATTGTTAGTATAAAACAAGAAATCTAAGCTGAACTGAAAACCGTTTAAAAATAATCATAACTCAGTGGTCCAAAATTTTTTTGAACATTTAACTAAATTTCTAATTTACAAAATTTGACATTTTGATAGTTATAAAGGTCATTGATCTAATTAAAAAAAAATGTTTAATTTTAAAGACCATTTGAAAGTCGACTTGGTATAAATGATAAAATTAAAGTTTGATTTGAAATTTAAAAAACTTATTCTCAAATACTATTCTAGTGTAATATTTCAAAATTTATTAAAAATAAACTTTAATTATTTTCTTTATCAAAAGAAGCAATTTTAAAATTTCTTTTCAAAGTTAACAATGGTGAGTTTAATATTTTGTTAGTAAATAAAAACGATATTTTTATTAAATCGCTTAAATAAAGACCAAAGGTGACCAATCTGTGTTACAAAGCTCTAAAAACTTTGTCAAATCTATGTATGAAGACCCAACTAAATGGTAATTTTATAACAAAACGAACAATACCAAGTTAATCCGTGTATTTTTAATAAAAGGCAAATAACAAAAAGTATTGGTTTTTTTTTGCTTGGTATTTATTTGGCCAGAGATATATCATCTGTTAATATTTTGGAAAATTCTTAACTCATTTTCTCAGCCTGCTTTTTCGAATTAATTAATTGCTTTGAAAATAAAGTATTCAAAAAAATGCCAATTATTATTCTCTATATGAGTGTTAATTTGCACGAATATACTCCTATTATTTTCATTCTCTTAAAATTTTACACTTTTATTAATTAAAAATTAGATTTAATTATCATTCATTAAATTCATTGTTAAAAAATTAAAGGAACTTTTTTTTTAATTTTAAAAAATTTAACCTCATTTTTATCTGGATATTTATATTGTTTTGGAAACAAGCCAATTCTGTTCCCAGATTACAAAATTAACCTATTCAAAAAGAGATAACAAAAATTAATTTTTCTTTTTAAAAATTTATTTTAAAAAAATTTAAATTTGTTGAATAATGCTGAACAGGATTTGTGCTACAAACAAAAATCAGACAGGCCATTTGTGTTAAACCATAAGCATTTCTTTATCCAGATGGATCTGACTCATATGATTTTGAATGGCTATTAATTTTACAAAATACGGAATTATATTTTTTTAATTAAATAAAATGCGTCTATAACTCTACTAAATTAAATATAAACAAAATTTTATTACAAGTTCCGAATTATTGTTTTACTATTTTGGATATTTCTAATTTAGGTTTCTTAATTGATTTAGAACAATATCCTAAAAAATATTTTTTTAAAACAAAAAAAAATAGAAAACATAAACTAAATAATATAAATCTTATCCTACCATAATATAAATTAATTTTGGCTTTTTTATATTTGATCGATTATAAACAAAATAGGATTTTATTTGATGGTACAAAAATTTATTAGAATAATGATCAAACAGTCAATCGTCTTGACTTAATAACCAACTCAGCTTTTTAAAAATTTAATGACAGATTTTAATTGATATTTTTAATTAAAAATCGTTGAATCAGCTAAAAAAACGATAAAAGATTTATCAGGAACTAATTAAAACTCCAAATAAATATTTAGGAACATTAATTTTTCAAGTATAGACTGTTCACAAGTCTTTTCAATCAAAATACTAATTTACATTAGGTATTAAATTACTGAATTAAATAAATTTCTCAATGAAATTATCAGAGCTACTTAGAATTTTTGAACTTTAATGATAAATTTTCAAAATGCGTTCGAAAATAAAACCAAATTTTCATATAGTGAGGGTTATTATTACTGTTATATCTTGAAATAGGCTATGGATCCTTAATTACAAGTATCATAAAAAAATAATCTTTCCAACAATAAAAATTTTGTTCATAATGATTAATTTTCTTTATAAGAATTCATCTTTCACTTCAATCAGTATATTTTATGATTTAAGCAGAAATTGATCAATACAATTTTTAAAATGTTTTAAAAATCAATTTAGATTAAATAAATGGAAAAAAAAACTTTATCTAAAGTCATTAAATTTATTTAATCGGAAAGAAATTGACCATAATAAAAAGCTAAATAAAATGAATTGGTAAATAGTATATTTAGAAAATTGGTTGTTTTCCGCTTACTGTATGTTTCTAAGCATGACTCGTTTAAAATTAAGTTACCTAATTGTATTTCGGCATAAAAGCCTATATAAAAATTAAGCCATAACCGGGCTCATATATAAACAAATTTATTTTGAATATTAAATAAACTATATCTTATAAATGCTTTTAGATACGTGTTTTTTAGTAGATTTTATCGCTTTTTGTCAATTAGACGATAAAGCAATTTGTCAATTTATTTGTTTAGAGGCTCTACGCAATTACCATTAGACAATAATGCACCCAAATCGCTTTAGTTTTATGGTTAATTGTGAATTATTCTTACAACATTAAACGTCAAATATTTCAAAAGTCATACGATGAAAATTTTAGCATATTTATCGATATATTTGATAAAATTTAGTTAAATGGTGCTATCTGGAACCTTAAATGATCATGAAGAATTTTGTCGTCAGCATTAACCTTTTATTGGCATTGGTTCATGTAGTTAGAACCACTATGGCTCATGAATTGCTTCAAAAAGGGCTCAATCATTCTCATAAGTATTCATTTATGTTAAATATGGAACAAAATTCAGAGGCAGAATCATCCGAGAATGCGGTAACCCATAGCCCATACACAAAAAACAATGAGACAGAAACATTTAGAACAAAGGAACCAAGAAAATTTTTTAATAAATGCAATGGTCTTTTTGGAGGATGTCTGTGCACATTCAACCAAGACATAAGACGATTTTTTCTGTTCTGCAATGATCCCAATATTAAAAAAATTCCAAATTTTTTAACAGCTTACAGTTTGTATGAGCAAGAATCAGCCAATTCCGGGTTATATACTGAGTTGATTTTTTCCAAATTTGACTTTCGCGGAAGCATGATAAAACGCATTAAGAAAGAAGACTTTAATGGAGTCAAGTTTGATTTTTATAGACAAAAAGATTTTAATTTAAATCAATTAAAATCTAACTTTAGCTCATTTGAATCTATTATTGATGAATTAAAAAAAAATGTTCTCCCAATTTATCATTTAGATTTTGATAATATTATAGACATTTCTGATGGAGCTTTTGAGGACTTTGTAATGAAATCGAGTAAACTTAGCACTGATTTGCAAGTTGGTCCAGGAATTACTGACGACCTATTGTTAAAAATACGATTTTCCAATTCCAAACTAGTCTTATCGCCCAAAAAAAAACCCTTCCATGGCCTGAATGCGCAAGAGTTGACATTTGATAACTTGACCAATGATTTTTTGGTCAATTCAATGTTCGACAATTCAATTATTTCAGAGTTGAGTATTGAAAATTCGCCAAATTTTATTGGTTTCATTGATTTGGGTGCAAGTTTACCAAATGGAAAGCTACTAAAAAAATTCACAATTTCTCGTAGCTACAAAATCGACTCGCTTTGTTCACACTCCTTACCATCTTTTGTCGAACAGGAGAAATTTAGTGAAATTTCCATCAAAAAGTGTCCAAACATTAGATCAATAACTGGCTTTACTTTTTATAGATACCGTCACTTAAAGACTCTCATTTTAACTGGGAATAATTTGGAAAAAATTGACCAAAATTCATTTAGGTTTTTGAATCAGCTGGAAACATTGGATCTGAGCTCAAATCCAATTAGGAGTCTAGAAGACGAAATTTTCACCGATTTGTACAGTTTAAAAACTCTTAATCTTGACTCAACTTTGCTTAAACAGATTAATGAATTTACTCTAAAAGGTTTAAATAGCCTTTGTGAATTAAGCTTTTCAAAATCTCTTAATTTATTTTCGATTCATGAGAATGCATTGAAAGACTCAGCTAAAACCTTGAGGGAATTAAATTTAAAAGATACTTCCATTAAAATTTTGAACTCTATCTATAATGATAGTTCTTGGCTTAAGGGTTTACAATTGGAACTTTTAAATTTGGATTCATATTCAGCTCATGTGGATCTTTCAGTCGAAAATTTTCAAAATTTTGACTTTAAAGTTTTAATTTGTAAGATATTAGATACTTTATCAATAAATACTTTAATAAATTTGCAACGAAATCAAAGCTGTAATTGCTTAATCTATTTTATTTATTCGACCAAAGAATTTTCCTCGCCAAAATGGGAATACAAGACTCCCTTCTGCTACAGGAATCAACTCAACTACCTTCCCAATGGAACAAAAATTTTTAGCAAAATAATTAACCAAGAAAACTTATGTAATTTGAAAAGCATTGTTCATTCTTGTAGGCCCACTACGCCAATTACGACCACTACAACAATTACCACTGTTACTACCTCAACAACCACTACACGAAAACCAACCAAACCGGTATATTTAAATCCCTCAGTTTTTAAAACAACTAGACGGCCAAGATACCCAAAGTTTGATATTAGAAAATTTATGCAAGTCTTTCTGGTCATCTCATTTGTAACAGCAATATCAATTTTTTTCACAATTGTCTATTTGAGAGTGTCCCAAAAGAATGAGAAAAAAAAAAAACTAAAAAAAATGTCAGCCATGAGACTCAGAACAAGTTCTAATTCGAGTTCTAATCCAGCAATTTCTGTAAACAATTTACCACGAATAAATTCCAAAATTAAGATGAATAAGGTTGTATTGCCACCTAATGTTATTCCGCCATTCACAAGAAATATATCATCATTAAGTTCGGAAAAAGGCAAAAAATTAAGTCAATTAATGGAATTTAGATCTATTAAAAAAAATGAAAGTCAATCACTTCTAAATGATTTTAATCAAGGAAAAAAAGCTACATTTTCAATTGGAAGTAATCTTGATTAAATATTATAAAACAGTTTCCGGATTCCAGCACAAATGTAAATTTTGATTCATTTTGTTAATTGATAAGACATCGGACTCATCTAAGCTGAAGTCAAAAATGTTTATGTTATCCTTCATGTGAACTTCGTCTGTTGATTTAGGGATCACAGCTTAAATTAAAATTTATTATTATTTTTTATTTTATCTGTTTTAAATTGTATTTACCTATGTTTTGTTGAATAGACCACTTGAGCAAAATTTGAGCCGCAGTTTTTGCATATTTATGAGATAAATGTATGATTAACTCAGATTGGATAAGCTTTTTGGTTGATTCTGGATCTGATGTGCCCAAAGAGGAATAAGCCTGTGCTATTATTGAATTTTGCTGGCAAAATTCCACCAAATTTTTTTGCATTAAAAGAGGATGAAATTCAAACTTTTAAATAAAAATTTTTTATTTAATTTTTTTTATTTTTAAATTATTTTCTTACCTGTAAAAGCTGGGGTCTAATCGAACAATATGATAGAAGTTCTTGAATGTGTCTGATAGTATAGTTGGATATTCCAATAGATTTTATGATGCCGTCTTTATAGGCTCTCTCGAGCTCTTGATATGTTTTCTGTCTAAAGTCATAATTTCGCTTATCGTCTATTTTAAAGCCTTTGACTCCAGGCCAATGAATCAACACCATATCAATATATTCTAAACCTAAGTCTTCACGGCTTTTTAACACTGAATCGTAGCATTTATCTGCATGATTGTTTGTGGCTACTTTAGTAATTATGAAAATTTCTTCTCTTTTTACATTTAGTTTTGGTAATAATATTTTAAATGAATCTCCAAGATCCTTCTCATTTTTATAGACTTGAGCAGTATCTTGGAAAAAATGTTTAAGTTTGTGAAAAAAATAAAAAATTTAAACTGTAATCACTGTAAGGTTAACTGTAAGCTAAAAATTAAATAATGTGTTAAAACTTTTAATATTGTAATTAAAATTGTAACAAATTAAAATAAATTTTATAATTCAATAATATATTTTTTTACCGAAAATTAATAAGCTTAACTGAATTATTTGAATGATCAAATAGCTTAATTTTATTCCATTTATTCAACAAATGGTCAAAAATAATAATCTAACTTTTATTAGACCTCATCCTAAGCTAGGAATGGCAGTTGGGAAACCAAAGATCAAATCAACCAACTTGATGCAATTTTTATGACTCTAAGAACCTATGCTTAAAAACCAAATGGATTAGTAATCGTTCATTTGGCAAAAATTATTTAGCCAAAATTTCGTTGATTTTTTTGGAAAATTTAGATCGCAGAATTGGGCGACCAAATGTCCGCAAAAATCATTTAATGTTTTGATTTTCTTACTATCAGCCATGATTTCAAAACGAAGGATTTGTCTATGAAAATTTTAATTAAAACATTCATTGGTAATTTCCAGATGATCAAAAATTATTTTCAAGAATATATGGTCAAAAAATGTACTATATTTAGAATTATTTGTAGAAATCATTATTACCAAATAGCCGATATCCATTAAGTAAAGCTTTCTCGACAACTTGATAGCACAAATCGAAACCCTTAATTTTGTATGTGCCTACTATAAATACCAAATAATTTTTATATAAAATTAATAAGAAAATAATAATTAATCACTAACAGCCTATAATTGGAATTTTAAGTTCGTTGATTGTAGTATAAATCATGATTCTTTTAACTTGTTTTTAATTGATAATTTAAACAAATATTTAATAAGATTTTAATGATTTTAATTTCATTTTTGTTTCATTAGAAAAATTATTTGTCCAAATAGAATTTTATTTCTAAAATACAAGTCATTTTTATCTGTTTTTGTTTAAAATTCTTTAAAAAAACATTGTATCTTCAGTAAAAGCACCAGCAAGCCGAAATTCAATATTATTAATACGGCAGTACATTCGCTGCGGGCTTTGTCTCGAATAAGGAGCTGGTCTAGGCACTGATGATCTTAAAATGTATTCTCGTTGAAATGGCTTTTCCAGAGGCAATAGGACATTGTTCATATCTTCAGGTTCTTCATCATCTTCTTCCTCTTCGGTCAGGTCAAAGGAACTTTTTATCGATTTGTACTCATTCATGTATCGACCTGGTTTTTGTCTTATAGGTGACTTTTTCTTCTTACAGAGTCTTGAAATTAGCAAACCAATGGTGCTATGTGCACCATTTTCAATATTAATGTGGCAGGAATCTTGGTCAAGTGACTGTTTTAGTAATTTCTTTAAAAAGCTCTTAACTTCTCCAATCTAAACAAACATTTAAATATAGATAATATTTAATTAATCATCTTATTTTACATCATCGTCGGCAATTCTTGCTTTTTTATTAATAAATTTTGCATTCAATGCTTTCATCAATGATACAATTTGTTCAAAAGATTTTATATAATTTACCAAATTCTAAATAGATTAAATTTTTTGAATACACTTTAATTAAAGGTTATTACTTTATTTTATTTTATTTTTAAACAAGTTATCAGTATATTTTTTAAGTTTACCTGATATTTATTTGTTTCATTATTTCGGGTAATTTTAACTGCTTTATCAATTAATTCTTCAAAGATTGGTTGTACTATTGACGATAAATCAAGATTGAATGCCTCTGCATAACAAGTATAAATGCTTGAGTAAAACAAAATTGGTAGAGTTTGTTCAATTATTTGCCCAATGCTCAATGAATTAAGCCATTCAAATATCTAAAAATAAATTTTTAATTTTAAAATGAAAAAAGATATAGACATTGAATTTTCTATAAACTAAATTAGAATTAAAGCTTGTCAACTAAATTAATTATTTGATTTCATTTTAAAATTAAATTGATAAATTTCCTAAGATCAGCTTTTTTTAATTACTTTTTCAGCTTCTTTTGTATCATCAAATAAGCGTTTTTGTCTCCGAATTGGAATAGGCTTAGAATTTTCCCATACTTCCGCCCACACATTTCCTGGAATTTTCATTCTATGACTCAAATCAAACTTTTTGACTATTTTTTCTTCATTTGTATTGGAATCAATTTCTATAATTTCATTTTGAACCCAGTCCCTTGGTGAATACCATCTAACAAAGTCCTCCAAAACAGAGCCAGGATTTGCTGCTTTGAACGCTTGCATATCAGACAAAAGTGAAGCGCTTTGTATTTTTGCTCTTAAAAGAGTTGCATCTTCATTATTCCCCAAATTTAATAAAACAGATGCATGTTGTTCCAACATGTCTTCTGTCATAGGAGTTGGTTCCTAAGGAAAAATTAATCTCTTATACTTAAATATGTTATTTTTCCAATTACTTGAGTTTTAGGTACATATAACGATTCATGTGGTTTATTCAGCAAAGTTAAATTGCCAAATTTTTTAAGACGGCCTTCGGCAGTGACAGGCTGCTCATCTTCACAATCAAAAAATTCATCTTCATCAGAATTAGACTTTTGGCCTTCGGTCAATTCAGTTTCATTTTCTATTTGGCTACGATCAATTTTTTTCTTTATACAACAATTAAGCATTTGTATCTTTTGATGCAACAAGCAACGAGATAAATCAGGAGCTATCATTGAATCTTGGTCACTAGATTTGGAGTCGCTATCAAGTCCTGGAATCAAGATACCAGAATCATAACGATACCTTAATTCAAGTAAAAATTCTTGCCAGAGCTGTGCCAATGCTGCTGTTTTTCCAATTTGATTGATTAAATTTAAACATGTTACAAATTTATTCAATAGTCCGTCATTATTTACTGAAGATGATTTTAGTGAAGACATTTTTTTATAAAAATTTTCATTATTTGTGTCTATTTTGTTTAAAACCTGATTTGATGAAATATTTGATTGTCTTAATTTTGCATCGGGAAACAAATACTTGAAATTAATTTCTTAAGATTAATAATAATTTTTCTACTCTATAAGCCACTTACGTCCATTATATAATCCAAGAAGCCTTTGTCAATTGGCAAATTGGCATCATTAATGTTTAAAATTTTCATCTTATTTGTTGCTTTTTCCATAATACTCGAACCCATGGTGTACATTTGGTCAAGTTTTCGAGTTGCTGAACTACTGTTTGCAAGTTTCTGTAAAGATTTATTTTTTAACTCATCTGCTTGTAAATCTTGACTTGAATTTTGGTTTGATTGACCAATTAGTTGATTAGCTGTAATTGTTCGCTTCAATTCGTTTAAATACTGATTTAAAGAGCTACTTAATTTATATTCACACTTATCTAATAAATTGTTCAATGTAATACACCAATGATTGGAGTGTTGTGGGTTCAAATCGTTGAATGACTCACTGTCAACAATAATGTCCTCGGATAAATTTGACCATATGCATGACAAATAAATGGAACTAAAAATTTTAATAAAAAATTAATATTATTTATTATTTCGAACTTTATTTAATTTTTAAATTTATTGCCTTAAAAAATGGAATAATTAAATGAATAGACAAAAATTATTAATAAGAACCATTATTTGAATAATGACTTACTGAATAAATAAAAAGTAAACTTTTTTAACAAAATTAATTCTAATCGAAGATTAAACAAAAAATGACACTTTAATTTTAAAAACTTTATCGAGTATTTAATAAAAAAGCCAATTTGATTGGCATTGGAAAAAGAAAATTTTATTATCATAATGATTCCTTAAATCTTGCTCCACAGGTAAAATCCTGTTGAGGCTTTTTGTTATGTCTCCATTCTAGGATGAAGGTCTAATACTTTTTAATTTGAAAATTTATCATTAAACATTTGTTTAAGTATTGTTAAATAGATTTATTTGAAATTTTCACACTACACTGTCATCAGTGATAAAAAAATTTAATAAAATAAATTTTTTAAAGATAATTATTGAGGATTTATTATATATAATTAATTATATATAATGATTTATTAATTATAATCATTCATCGATAGATTATAAAAGTCTCAACTTAAAAATAAACACGGCCAAAAATTGCAAAATAAGATAAAATTTAATAATTTTTTAAATGTCTTTAGATAGTTTAAATGTAGGATAATATTTTGCTAACAGATTTACAAGTGTAATTTTACATTTAGACTTACTCGATGCATTCTGAATTAGAGCCAAATGGTAAATTTTTTATATCTGGATAAATATCTTCAAGCTTATCATCAACTAGATCAATATCCTGTATTGATTTATCTTTAACTGGGTATCGTTTGGCTTCACCTAGATCATCTATTTCTTGAATCAAATAAGTAAAACGAACTGATACAGATATTAAATAAGATGATTCATTTAAATGATTGCCCTTTACAATAAAAAAAATAAAAAAAAATTTTTTTCTAGATAAATACAATTTTAGATTTGAAAATTTCCAATAAACCAGGTAAAAAAGAATAGTGAGGTGGTGTGTATTTGAAGTGAACGGTTTGAAAATGAGTTTTAAGAGCGCTTCCTTCGCATAGACCACAATACATTTCTCTTTCAATCGAATTTACTTGGACAAATATTGGAACCAAACTTAATTTAATAAAAATTATTTTAAATCTTTAATTTAAATAATCAAATCTAACCATCCAGTATTATTAATGGCTATGGATATTGAACTCAATATAACATTAGCTCGACTTTCAGTGTCAATAAAATTATAATATCTTGTAGGTGAAATGACTAAAAATCTGCAAAGACCATAGAAATAGGCTACTGATGGAGTACTAACTTGGCTGGAAGTAACATCTTGGAAATCGTTTGCTTTATTGAGTAAATCAGCCATAGACTTAGGAGGTAAATTAACAATATTTAGCGACTTTTGACCAATTTCTATATTTTGTCTAATTGAAGAACTAGTTGTTGAGTCGAAATCAATTGATTCATTTTTATTGCTTAAGTTTGAGTTGTCATTAACTTTTGAACCAGTGCCTTGGTTCTTTTTTGGGGTCAAAAAATAGTAAGTTATAGTAAAAGAGATTTCTTCAGCAAATTGAATTGTTTCAGATTTTTGTTCCCAATCACCAGTTTCGAAGGTTAACTTTTTAAATAAAAATTTTTCAAAATAATCAGATTTATTTGTTTTTTATTATTACATCTTTATAAATGTCAGCAGTGTCTTCAGAAACAGCAGAGTTCAGTTTCCAGTCGGATATAATTTCTTCTATTTGAACAACAAATCGCTCCCAGTCCGAAGCTGTCGTAAAATCATTAATATCAAATATTTCATGGTCTTCGGCATCTTCGATATCAAGCTTTTTCGTGGAAGTCATTAGAATAAAAAAATTGAATGTTTTAGAAAATTAAATTTAGATAATTTATTAAAATGTTTATTCAATTTTATATGTATATTATAATTTTAATTATAATCAAGAGTTTAAATTTAAATTTTAAATGAATATATCTATTTGAATTTTCATAAAATTCGATATTTCTTTCTCAATAAGATGGCAAAAAATTAAGTTCATTTAAAATGTTTATATATAATATTTCAGGCCGAAAATATTAAAGAAAAAAATATATTTAGATACATATTTAGAAAAAGCTTAAAATTTATTCTTTTTCATCTTTTATAACTAAAATGAATTAATATTTTTATATTAAAATTTTTTACACTGTTACTAAAAAAAAATATCTACTATGTAGTAGTAGTCGTAGTAAATAATATTGGGTTAAGCTTCTTCGAAGCTATGGCAGTAAATTAGACTGTTTTTTCAGCCATTTTTCCAGGTTTATTTTGAAGTAACTGATTGATTCGGAATTGAAAGTGTACTGAGGTAGACTTTTCCAAACATTAACAACTCGATTTGTTAAGAAATGATATCGTTGCATGCGACTTTTCACACCTTCTCTAACTAAACATTTGACATCTCTTCTTAAGATATATAACTGATTTCGAGAATAACTTATACCATTTTCAAAATTATTAATGTAGGATATTGATCTAGTTTTTTTTTTGAAATCTGTTTAAAAAGCTGGATTAGGTCTCCTCTCATCCTTCTAACTTTGAAATTACTTAACTTTTTCAAGAAATGGACACCATGAACTAATGGCAAACTCTAAATGAGGTCTAACCAGTGCTGTGTAGCATTCTCAATGTATCAATGGTTAAATTCCTAAAACTTTTTCTTTTCATAGCCAAAATACGGTTTCCACGACTTGTGCAATATTTTACTTGGTTAGTCCACTTAAGTTACTTTGAACATAAATGCCTTAATCTTTTTCAATAATTGTTTTAGATAAATTCTTTGTACCGTATCTGCTAAAGATGGTATAGTTAAACAAAGGATTTTTTGAACCAGCATGCATTACATTGCATTTTTCGATATTAAAATTCAAAGACCAAGTAAGTGACCAGCTTGAAATTAAGTCTAAATCTTTTTGAAGTACGAGATTATCTTGAGGGCTTTTTATTACAGACAAAACTTTAGTATGTACGAATATTAATTTGATATAAACTTATTGCTTTTTTTTAAAAATTCAAATCAAATCTTTTAAGTTATGGAAACCGAACTTCAACTATCAGGATCTAAGGGAACCAGACTTTATTTCAGTTAGCTAGATAATTTTTTCTTAATCTAAAAATATTTTTTAGTGACCGTTTCTTATTAAATTAAAAATTCAACAAGTCAACATTTTTTTTTAGCAAAATCAATTTGATTAATTATTTGTTTCGTAAACAAATTTAATATTACTGATTTTTTTAATTTGCCAGCAAAAATGTTATAAAATTCCTTTTTTTGTTTTCACAAATATTAGCCCTCTAATTAAATATTAAAATTAGTTAAATTAAACTCAATTAATTAGTCAATTTTTTAAGGTTTTAATTTAATTTAGTATATTTTTGATTGTAATTTATCCAATTTTTTAGTTAAATTATATTAGATAAAATTTTAAAATATTAATTTTAATATTAAGAAGCAAATATTTATAAGTTTTTATTAATTATATTAAGAAATTATTCAAATTATCAAAAAATAGTTTAATCTTTAATTATTGTAGAATTTTTCGAAATTAACAATGAAAAATGACCAAGTTTTTATTTGTTTAACCTGAAAACCCTTAATCTTCATAGAATCTTAATTTTTAAAAAAAATATTCAAACATTAAAAGAAAAACAAAGAGTTGGTTTTTCGGATCTTAAGATTTTACATGAATTAATAAGGCTTCACATAGTCTCAAAAACAATTTTTAAAATGATACAAGTAGTGGACCCAAATAGAATTAAAACAACACCTAATCACATTCGAATTAGATTTTTAATTATTTTCTTAAAGTATAAACCCAACTAAAAGAAAGTCCTTTGAATAATTTATTCAAATCTTGAAAAAAATCATATTAATAATGTTTTCTCTAGAATCGATTTATTTTTCAATTAAACTAAAATTTAGTTTTAAAACAACCATCTGTTTTACCAAGAGGTTTGAGATCAATCGAGCGTAATTAGAACTATTCTAAAAAATGACAAAGAAAATGATAAATTGAATTTATTTATTTCTATTTTTTTAAGACTTAATCTCTTGTCGACATTTTAAGAAATTAGTTTAATTAGCCATTTAGTGTCATTACTTTTTTTAAAAAATAAATATAAAAACTTTGGTTGAGTTTTGTTCTCGGTATTATTTTTCTTTTTTCTAATATATATGTAGTTAGAACTGATTTGAATAAAATTTATTATACTTAGATTAGATAATCAAATAAAAATATAACAATTTGTTAAGAAACAAACTCTTTAAATCAAGATATTTAATAAAGAAATAATATTTTTTCAAAAAGCTTCAAAAGACTCAAAATTTTTAATGCCTATATTATATGCTTTTACTATTTTTCATCTTCAATATAACTCAAGTATATTTTTTGATGATAATTGCTATTTATATTTTTTTAAATTTTCATATTTCAGACATCACGCTAATTTTTTGCTGAGCTCAAATACAGTAAAAGTTTTTCAAAAAAAAAATATTTTTTTTTTTAACTTGTCTAAATATTTAAATTACTCTGGAGTTAAATAATTTTTCTATAATGAAATTTCATCTAGTTATACTTTGATTAAGAATGCATAAATACACACTCAAAGGCTAAATCATTCTTAGCTTTATATATATAATCAATATTAATTTTCAAAGTTTCTTTTGTTTGCTGTATTTACTTAGTAATTTATTTTTCAAGAAAGTTGCCAAAATATATAATCAAGATCATTCAAGACACCTGTATTTTGTCAAATAGTTAATCAAATTTCAATTTTGATCAAGTCAAATTTTATCTATATGATTTTCATAGAATGGTTTTAAAAGTTTATTTAATTTTTAGAGTGATTATCTGAATTTTCATCAATAGCTCTCGAGAATTCTAATGGTACTCGAAAGCACACTTAAATAATTAGTCTTTTTTGGTAGCTTTACCTAAAGCAAGGTTACGACAAATTTTTTAAACAAAAACTTTTTTAGCTAGAAATAATCTACTACCTAGTTTACAGTCTCCTGATGAATGGAGCTAAATTTTTAAGATAATTTCTTTTATTTAAATAAAATTTTCCTTAAATATTTTTTATTAGAATTTAATTTTTTATTTCAATTTAGAATACATATTACGCCCGAATTGTGAGAGAGCTCATTGAATTAACAGGTAGAGTAACATGTTTTGGAAATGAGAAAAAACGTGTTGTAAAAATGTTTTTTTTTGGGCTGACATTACTCTAAATTAATTAATAGAATAGTTTTATAAAATTTGATTAGCGTAATGTTTTTGCTAAATTTCCTAGCACAGAGCTTGTGTTGCATTCGATGACTCTTTTACATAGATCGTAATTAATTTTCACGGACCTGAATAAATTAGAGATTATCAAAATCATTTTAAATTTAATGCAATGGCGCAATTTAAATTTATTAATACTAAGCTGCGCATATTCCACAGAATTTTGCAGCTGTTTTTCAATTGATTCTTTTTTTAAATGCGTAAATAATAATTATGAAATTAATTCAAATAGCATTTAGTAAATAAGATTTAATAAAATTCAATTTTTCAAAATAAAGTGAATTTTGAGATTAGATTAAGATTCATCAAGCATAAATAATTTTGGAAATCGATTTTTTCGCAATATATAGTAGTTTAGATAGTTTTTATTAGATGAAGATATATTGCGTATATTATTAAATATTTTGCATAAAATTTGACTAAATTGTTTATATTTTAAAATTTAAAATTACTCTATTTTAGTTCTATATTATTTTTAAATAAAATTTCAATTATGAGTTAAAATAATTGGATTAATTAATCTAATGAATTTTAATTGAAAAAAAATTTTGACCTAGGAAATCCGGTTGAATTATCAAGAAAATGAGTTCAAAGATAAATAAAATATTTTTTTAATTAATTAAGTCGACCGCTCGTCGAAAAAAATCAAAAGATTTGTCAAATTTTTAAGGTCAGAATTATATCAAAGTTTCGAGGTTATCGTGGTTAAGTTTTTTAAATGTTAATTATTTTTAACTCTTCATAAAGTTTTTAATTTTTAATGAATATTTAATTTTGACTATTTGACAAATATTTGATATTTTTTCGACAAGTTGATTAAGACAAACAAGAAAAAAGATATCTTGCCAATGGTAATAAATTAAAATTTCTTATGTAATTTGAATACAAGTTGTTAGGAATCTAAATGAGAGTTAAATTTCCCACACCAACTAATAAGTTTTAGTTTTTTTTTTCAAATACTGTCTTTATATATAAATATAAAAAACATTTTGCAAATTTTAAAATATTATTCTAGAATTTTTTTAATTATCGAGCAGCAGGTTCTTCAATAATTTAGTCAATTACTTAACCTTTAATTAAATGCTAGCAACAGTTAGATTATTAAGTGTAGCGAGTCTAGGTATATTGACATATATTCATCTTTAGCAATTGGCATAATCGAAAAGTTTATTTTATATTATATAAAAACTTATTAGATATTGCAAAAACAGATTCGAATCTTTTTAATATTTTACGTAATTTTCTATTTGAGTTTTATACATAAAAAAATAATACAAAATTAATTCCTAGAAAAAAAAACAATAAAATATTTAATTATATCAATTTTGGCTGTTTATAAGATATTTTAAAAAATTTAAATTTCTAAAACTGACAGCAAAGTATTATGTTGGAATATATTTATTTTAAAGGTAAGATTTAATGTTTTTAAAAATTTTAGTATTTGTTATAAATATTAATATTAAATAGGAATTCTTAAGTTTTTTAAATTAAGAAATGTAATTAAAGTGTTCATTTTACACAAACTGAATATCAAAATTTGTTTTTTTTTTCAGACTGATATTAATTTATGAATATTTTCAATTTAGGATAATCAAAAACAAATTAGTCGTTGTAGGTTTTAGTTGACCAAAAGTTATGGTAATGATTACACTTATGAGTAATAAATGCAAATTTGTAGTTAACCCAATTCATATTCATGAAAATGAGACACAAAATTTTCATAGACAATCTAAAAAAGATAGTTATAAAGAATAAAATTTAAGTGCTAAACAATAAAAGAAGAAATTTTTAGGTCAAAATTACCAATGTGAAAATAGGAATTAGATTTTTACATAATACTTCATTTTTATAATTAATCAAATGCTAAACTTTCCAGATCTATTTATTTTTACAATTGATGTAAAACTTAGTTTTTTTTACTGATAAATAAAATAGTGAAAGAGGATTGGAAAAACGAAAAAAATCATACGTTTTTAGTAATAATTTATGAAAAACAGAATTTTAATAATTAAATACTTGGCCAGATTGTTTAAATTTTTTTATTAAGTTCATATCTTTTTCTTAAGACGACAAAAATAATAATTTCGAAAATATTTTTGTAATGAAGATTTCTTGATACAGTTTGTAGAAGATTTATAATTATTAATTGATTTTATCAAGACAATTTTATTCAAAATTATCTTATTGTCATATCGATTAGTTTAAAAGCAATTTCCTCAATATTTCAAACCAAAAAAGTAAAATTAATTTAAGATGCTAGTTAATTAACTCATAGATGAGTCCTAAGGACAAATTCAAAAATTTTAGACAATTATTAATTTAGAACTTAAATGATTAAAGGAACTCAAAATTAAACTATTCTATGCATCGTCAAAATTTAAAATACAAGTTTTTTGTTTACTATTTAATTAATATAAATAGGTTAGTCGGAAATTATTAACTCTTTAGAAGCAAAAAAATAACATCAAAGTGATCGGTATTTTTATTAAATTTTCGATTTTGATGATAAAATAGGTTTTCAGCCTATTAATTATAGGTATTAAAAATTTGATCGAATTCAAAACTCGAATCAATCAATCATTTAGTTCAAAATAATTTTTTTAAATAATAAAATCATCAAGATTTAAAAAAAATAGTAACCTAATTCAATGAGAGAATAAAATATTTATTCCTAAGGCAGTTTTTATAAATTTGATTTGTTTAAGTCCAAAATGACTTATTCAGTTAGGTGATTCTAGTCCAAACTAAATGACTTATTTGACAAAAAATTTAATCATTCAAAACTTATCTGATAAGGTCTCGATTGGTCACTTCATTAAGTTCTAATTTAAATTTTCACGAGCATTCAACGAGTTGACTAGTGATAATTAAAAATATTTTTAAAATAAATTCGGACAACTTTATTTTTTTAACTCATTACGATAAGTCAAGATATCAAGCGAGTTAGCCCATTATTTATTGATGAACAGAAGAAGCTAATCTATCATTATTTTAACACTTTGGGAAACTAATTTATCAGAATTTTGGGTTTTGTTTAAGCGTAAAGCTTAGCCCTTTTGGTTAAGATTTCACCTTTTAAATAAAAGTATTTTTGTAAACCACTTTTAAAAAAGATTCATTTGATTTGAGAAGAATTTTAGTTAGATTTGGCTATTCGAGAATTTAATTACTATAAAAATTAATATTTTTTAGGTTTTTTGGGAAAAAATTATCTGTAACCTTTGCTAAAATATAATCCAAATTAAATAAATTATGAGACAAACATTTTTAAACTGAATCTGGGCTATTTTTACGAGTTAATTGAGTATAAAATTTAAATCATAAGTTTGTGAAAAATTTTAATAATTATTAGGGAAATCTTTTTTTTTTATTTAAGTATTCTGAAGATATAAAAAAGTGAGTCGTTCTATTTGAAAATTCAAAGTGTTTATTTTTAATATAGGTCTTTAAAACTTATCAGGCTTAATTTATTTATCAACGAAAAATAAAACTAATTAAATACTAAAAGAATTGAAGTTTTCAACTAGAAAAAAAACAGAAAAAAATTAAATTTTTGGTTAATAATCAAAAAATAATTTTAAATAACAGAGAATCACAAAAAAATTGATTCAAAATTTATTTATTATTATTCGATATGATAAATTAATTAGAAATAAAGGTGATTTATTTATTAATATTAAGCAACAAGGATCTTTCTAGACCTAACGATTTTTCTAATAATTATGAAAGTGAAAAAGGGCTAATTTGGTCTTCTAGATTTAAAGTTTATCTTATCACAATTTAGTCGGTCTTTATTATATTTCATTTGCCAAGTACTTAAAAAAATAACACTTAGACTAATTTGCCTCGTAGATAATGTTTTCTTTATAGAAAATATACGGCTATTTGTATTAGTTACTCGGAGATATCGGACCATTCAAACACCTAGCATATATTTGTCTTAATTACAGGTATATTGGCCCAGGGCGTAATTTTCTTATTCTCATTTAGGCATTGTTTCATGTAAATTTGTAATTAGAGACTATGTAAACTTTATATTTGAAAATAATCAACAATTTTTTGGTGACTAGACTACCAAGCGCTCGTTTATATAGTCACTTAAACTAGAAATATTTTTTGTCAAGCTGAAATGAAGATATGGTATTCAAGATATGGTTTCCTTGAGAAAAGTTTATGTTCCCAAATGTAATTTAGAACTTAAAAATAAACAATACTGTTTATGAACTAGACAATTATACTCATAATTTACTCGCTTGCAAGCATTCATTTCGTTCAACTAGAACAAAATTCTCATTAATATTGCAAAGCATTTTTCTCTTTATATCTTTAAGTTAAACCAATTTCAAAAACAATTATTCATCTCAAATTCATTATATATTTTTTGAAAAGATTTGATCTATATTGATTAATAATATGTGTAAATTATATTTATAGAATGTGACTTCATGCTCAATAAGGAATACCGCAATAATGGGATCTAATTTGTGCATTTGCTCATTTGATTTGATTTATTGATTTTAGCACTCAAACAATATTTCTAATCAATCAATATCCGTCTACTTAAAATCTTATCTTAAATTACTTTATTTTTTAGATTATTAAAGCTACTTAAGAATGAATTTTTTTTAAATTCTGTTTGCTTGATTGAGAATTTTACAAATTAGCAAAAAATTAGGAATGAAAGAATATAAGGTTGTTATTTTGGGTCCTGGTGGCGTTGGAAAATCGGCCCTTACTGTTCAATTCATTAGTGGAAAATTTGTTGAACGGTACGACCCAACTGTTGAGGTATATTTTTTTTCATTAGCGTATAATTCTTGGTTAAATTTAAATCTTAATTTTAGGATTTTTATCGAAAAGAAATTGAAATAGATGGATATCCAGCAATATTGGAAATACTGGATACAGCTGGTACAGAGCAGTTCGCATCAATGCGAGATTTATACATAAAGAATGGACAGGGCTTCATAATTGTCTACAGTTTAACCAGCAAGCAGAGTTTCAATGACTCAAAGCTGATCCGGGACCAAATTTTGAGGGTAAAAGGCAGTGAAAAAGTCCCTATTGTTCTAGCAGCAAACAAATCTGATTTAACTGGGCCTCAGAGAGAAGTGTCCACTGATGAAGGCTATAATTTGGCAAACGAATGGTGTGTTCCATACATAGAAACCTCGGCTAAAAATTCCACTATAGTTAATTGCCTTTTTGCCGAAATAGTCAAAGAAATGAACCTAAAATGTAGTAATTATTATGGAAACAAAAAGGAAAAGAGAAAGACCAAAAAATTATCTCTGCCAGTTGTGGACAAATCGAATCATCAAAATGGAACTACCAAAACAAACTCGTCAGACTCATCCTATTCTAATTCTTTTAAAGAAACCACTAAATTTAAAAAGTCCAAGTCTGGATTTGTTAAGTCCCAGCTATGCTTTGGTTGCTGTCGATTAGGACATGATAAATCTAATTGTAATAGCAGTAATAATAATATTATTGAGTACAGTTTTTCCGACAAAAATACCGGCAGCAAAAAAAGTACTTGTTCAATTTTATAAAAATTTTAAACTAGCTTCGAATCTTAATATTCGGACTTATAAAAAAACAGTGGCCATAAGTCGAAGACTTCTAACTAGTCTCGGATGAATATCGCAGAATGAATCTGGTTAATATTTTATTCTTAGCCGGTTGATTTGGGCCTAAATTTCGTGTAAATAAAATTCCGGTTTTTTAAAATCAAACAACACACTCTCAAATAGTTTTTATTAAAAAAAAATTTTTATGCTTATTTAAAGAAAATTATTCAAAATCGATCACTATTTCATTTATATTTGTTTTTATAAAATTAATTTTTAATGTAATTTATAAAAAATATGCTAAAAATAAATTTTTGAAAAGAATGTTTTTATTCTGAGTTAAACTCATTTGGAACAATTGCATGTTGGCACACAGTCTTGATTGGCAGGCTTTAAAATTTCGAATCCAGTTAAACACTTGCAAGTAAGGCTATTTCGGTTGCATGCTGCATTTTGGCCACAATAAGTTTGTCCCAAACAACTGTCACTTGACACTTCCAAAATTTGATTATGAGTTTGTTCTAGAAAAAATAAATGATTTTTATTTAATTTAATAATTCGAAATGAAAAGAGTTGTCATTTATTATAAAAAAATCATCTTGCTAAATGAGTTTAATGTTTTTTTTCCTTGAAGATAATATTTTAAAATATTAAAATATTATTTTTAAATGTTAACCAGTCATTAATTTTTAGCCTCTAGATAAATAAGTCTACTATTCTCATAGAATTTTTAATTCATTTACAAATGAATGCGAACATGGATAAATTGATAATGATTTAATCAATTTTTTTATTATCTTTTGTTAATAATTTCAATTATAAAATTTTCTATTAGTAGTATTAGTAGTAGTAAATAATACTGCGACCCTATCGGGTTAAGCTTCGAAGCTATGGCAGTAAATTAGACTGTTTCTTGATCCATTTGTCTAAGTTAATTTTGAAGCTAATGATTGATTCGAAATTGAAGATGTACTGAGGTAGACTATTCCAAACATTAACAACTGGAATTTTTAAGAAATGATATTGCATGCAACTTTTTACATCTTCTCCAACTGAACATTTGACATGTCTTCTAAAGCTATATAACTGATTTCGAGAATAATTTATACCATTTTCAAAATTGATAATTTTATATCTGTAAACTTATGGCAAACTCTAAATGAGGTCTAACCAGTGCTGTGTAGAGCATTCTCAATGAATCAATGTTTAAATTCCTGAAACTTTTTCTGATCTTAGCCAAAACACGATTTCCACGACTTAAGCAATATTTTACTTGGTTAGTCCACTTAAGTTACTTTGAACATAAATGCCTAAATCGTTTCCAATAATTGTTTTAGATAAATTCTTTGTACCGTATCAGCTAAAGATGGTATAGTAAAACAAAGGATTTTTTGAATAAATACTTTTTATACAAAAAAAGAAGATCGATAGCAAAGATAGTTTTTTTCATGATTGATTGAAAGCTTATGAATAATTTGCAAAAATTCTTATTTAATTCTTATATCATGTTTTTCTCATCGTTTAAAATATTATTGAATTAGAATCATAATTTTTAAATTTTTCAAATTAAATTGTTTTTAAGAATTATAAATATAAAATGATCTTACTGCATAAACCATTTACCAGGGTAAAACCAGAGTAACAAATACATTTTCCTTGTTGACATTTTGCATAAATTGGACAGTCATTACTCGTACCACATCCATTATTAGGAAGATAATCTTTTTGCAAAACTAAAAAAATAGCTAAAATTAAATTTAAACAAGTCATAAAAATTACTGCATGAATCAACAACTTTTATGTAACCAGAAATACAATCACATAATCCTTGTACACAAACCATGTTTTTTCCACATGTGATGGCATCATTATTGTAACACTGCGACTTCAACTTTTTTCCATATTCTTTTTTTTAATGTTAGTACTTATAAAATTTATTATGAAATTTAAAAAAATTTACCACAATAAATCTGATTATTTTGGGTATTAATAGCCTCATAGTATCCTGTTTTACATTTACATATTTTAGCCGTATTCATACAATTTGAACCCGAACAAGTAATCAAACATGAAGAGTTATGATCAATACAATCTTTATCTATTGAGCAATATTCACCAATTTTTTTGATAGATGTTGTCCTTGCCGGATATATGTCATAAAAATAATTCATAAACTCTGTATGGATATAATCTGTACTGTTTAGCACAGTCACTAATTTTATGTCTTTTGCAGTCATTAATTCAGTAACTAGGCTTTTAAACAATGTTTCCGTAAGCTTTATGGCTTGGTTTAGTCCAATCTTAAGTTGGATTAGCCACCTAGCATTTTCTTTCGAGTATTCAAAAACATCAACATCCAACATGCTATAACTGCTGAAATCAAGCGATTTATTTGAATATTTATAAAGAATTTGATCATATGAATTTTTTGTAAATGACATTATTTGATCCAGTTCGTCAGCAGGGACCAAAGTGTCTTGGTAAATAAATTGAAAGAATATTAAAGATGTTGTTATGGATGATAAATCTTAATAATTAAATTTTTAATCAAGAATTTTTTGTTATTTATTCTCGTTTATATAAATTTACAGCAATCGTATTCATTTGATGAAGTCATTCCAGGATCACACAAACATGTTTTTTGATTGCTACAAAAAGCGTTCAATCCACACTCCGTTCCCACAGAACAAACTGAGTTCAATTTGATTGAACCAGGGACTAATTAAACGCATAATAATTAAATATTGTTTCTAATAAATAAAATATCTATCCATATTTACCACAAAAAGAATTATCTAAATGGTAACCCATAAAACAAGTGCATACTGAATTTTTACATCTCATCAAAGGACTTTTTGCTTGGCAATCACTATCCGTGTTACACGAAAGTTTTTCATTTTGTTGTGATACTAAGATAAATAACAAAAGTCTTTTAAGATCTAATTTAGAGTTAAAAAATACCACAAAGACCCTTTTGGTAAATAAATCCTGGTTTACAAACGCATTTTCTCTTATGACAAATTGAATTGGAAAAGCAATCAGTATCAGCATTACAATAATCCTGATAAATAAGCTTAGACTTAGCTTTTTGAAAATTTACACATTTAATATTATATCTTTTAATAACTTACTACACTCAAAATACCCATTGCTAGTAGAAATAATAGATATAAATCCAGGATTACATTTACATCTTGAATCATATTCATTAATTTCTTTTTGGCAGACCATATTTTTGTCACACTCATTTTTGCTTTCGCACAAAGCACCCAATTGCAAATTCCCACTTGACTTAGAAAAAGATAACAGATCATTTTGATTTTTATCTTAATATCAAATTTGGTTAAATAACAATAATTTTAAACATTTTTTAATACTCATTAAATCTGATGAATCAGTTATAAAATTTAAACTTTTTAAAGGATTTGTTTTAAGATATTGTAAAACTTTGTTAAGATATTCATTGCCAATATTTGTACCATTTTGAGATTCGTAGGCGATTTTTTTCTTAAATTTGATTGTAGAATTTATAAAGCATGTTTGATCATTTCGAATTAAGTTTGGTTTACAATCAACATTGTTAACAAAATATCTGTGGTAATTTTTACCCAATTTTTCCGACAAATCTTTCTCAATCTAATGCAACTTTTGAGTTTCTTGTTGCAATTAATTTTTAGCTTACCTGAGTTAGAATCCGAAATCTAACTTCATCATTTGGTACACCATTTTGAACAGATACTTGATATTGAAGCCCGAATTCGGATGTCTCAGATGGATCAAATGGTAAAGACGAATCTAATGTATCAAAAGATTAAATAAGTGAATTCGAAAAAAAAGTACCTTTATTATTTTGAACCAATTGTTGAGTTACTTAAAAATTTTATTAAAATCAATTAACTTTTTTGACAAAAAAATTAATCATACTTTTTGGTCCAACATAAACACCAAGACCAAAACTAAGGCCAAATAAAACAACAAAAAAAACTATTAAACCAATTACGATAAATATTGATCTTTATTTTAATAATTATATTTTTAAAAAAAACTCTTCATCATCAAGATTACTTGCAGGTACTCAACGAAGGATTATCGGATATCTCTTTTTCTATCTTTTCAGTAATTATTAGATCTCGTGAATCCGAAGGCAATTTTCTTTCATTTTCCATCTTGGTTAATTTTTTTTTTTTAGGGAATTATTAGAACAAAAAAATGGACAAATTTAAGAAATATTTATTAATAAAAAAAATAAATTCAAAAAAAAGAATCATTAAAAACTCAAATTTCGTCATTTTAAAACATTTAAATGAGTTTAATTTTACCCGATTTTAGATTAAGTATCTTTTTAGATACCGGTATTTTAAGTAATATGATCAACTTTTAAAAAAAAATTTTAAAATAAAGATTAATTTCAAAAATTTAATGACTTTGTCCTGATTATGTATACAAATCAAAGTCGATTCGTTTTGAATTGTAAAAAGTGCCCGATGCGTCCTCGCATCTCCGGCACCAAACTCCAACCTCTTTAAATTCACCTTTTTCTGCCTTGGTCAGCATTTCCTGAGAAGTAAATGGTCCATGTATTTTTGCATCATCTGTATTACTTTCTTTATAAATCCACTTAACAGCCTTATCCTCAAATGTTTTCGATTCAGCATTTGCATTTGATGATTGTAGTTCTGTGTCATTTACTTCATCAGAAAACATGTCAAACGACTCAGTAGATTTCGCTGACTTTGATTCATACTCTTTAATTTTGATTTCCAAAGATTGGAAAGTTTCTTCGTAAATGTCATAAAAACCTTTGTCAATAAATTGATTTGCATATCCAGTTAACTTTTCCAAAGCTTCTTTGTCTGCTAAAGCCTGTTCGCTTAATGGCTCTTGTTTTTCGTTCTTTTTCTTTTGCCATCTTTGGCTTGCTGATGATCCTGATTTAGAAGAGGTCCCCAAACGCTTTATAGCTCGTAAAATTGTCTCATTCATTTTCAGATGCGGAAGAATTTTTTTAAAAATCTGAATTTTTTCTTCGTCGTCATCTACTTTTACTGATTCAGTCTCAGACTCTGAGCTTTCATCTTCAGTGTCACCCGATTGTTTTTGCAAATCATAACTTTTCTTAAATGAGTTAATATTTGCCCAGTCTATATTGTCCAGCCATGCATCTTTGATTTCATTTTTCTTAATTTTTATAAAATAAAATTTCAGAAGCCTGTTATTATATGAATTACATTTTTTTTCCAATGATAATGTCCTTCAGTATCAAAATCTCCTTCCTCTAATTCCTCTTTCATATTAAAAGGGGTGAGCTTTATCTCATCATCGAATTCTGATGTCTTGGCTTCTTGTCCAATATCTAGATTTAAAATTGATATATTTTTTTTTAATTAGGAGAAAACTTATTGAAAAATATTAACCTGCCAGAACTTCTCTATTTAGAGTTTTGTATTTTTCATTATTTTCTTCTTCATCAGAATCAAGTGAATGACTTGATTTTTGCTTGGCTTCTTCACCATTGTCCGAGAGGTCAGATTCACTCTCTTTAGTATAATGTTTATACTCTTTTTGATTATCAAATTTAACTTTTTTTTTTACCGGCATTTTTAGTTTGAATTATTTTGAAAGAAATTTATAATAATTTTAAAATTTCAATCGATTGAGTTTATTAGGCAAATAAAGCAAAATAAATCTAACATTATTTTTGTTTAGATAACTATTTATTTTATCAATAAAAATATTTTTTTATTAAAAAAAAACTTAGAATTATATAAAGTTATATGAACATAAAATAAAATCTTTTTGATAATACTTTATAATTTTTAATTATTATGTAAGTTGATATTTACGCATATTGTTATTAAAAGAGTAAAAAAATCATGATTTGATTAGTTTAAAAATATGCTCTGGTTTGTTTTATATTGTTCTTGTCACGTTTTAACTCACGTATTAGCTTGAATTTTTAATTGTATTTTAAATAAGAAAATTTTATAAATAAAGATAAGATCTCATTTAAAAAACTATCTAAAATTTTACAAACCAAAAATATAACAGGAACAATTTCAAATGTTACAGAATTGGAAAGAATTCTTCTCACTGCTCCTTGGTAAATCATTAAAAATAGTTATTAAAACTCAAATCAACCTTGCGGATTTTGAAATTTTTTGAGTAAAATTTTAGTTTTTAAATTTAAATATCAATTAAATTTAGATTTCATAAAGTTAAATAAAAACCTAGGTATTTTTTTTCTACTGATTATAAATTCAGATTCTTTAAAAATAAATAAAGTCACTTAATCTATGGTTTTAGTCAAGCTCTTGACCAGCTTTTTTAAACCAGTTTTTTTTTCTTGAAATATTTTTTATAATGATTCAAAATTAAAATTAATTGAAAAAAAAAGAGTAGAAATAAAAATATAATTCAATATTCAAATAATTTTATCAAGATTATTAAATTAAAAAAGGGTTAAAATTAAATTATTTTATTTCGTGAGTGAGATCTGAAAGACTACTTTACTTTAAGGTATAGCTTGACTACTTTTTTTTGAAGCAATCGGCGTATGATTAAAATAAATAATCAAAATAACCATCTAAATGTATTAAAATGGTATACTCTATAACAAAAATAGAGGATTATTTTTACTGGCTATCTAGCATAAATTTTTTTTATCAAATTAAGAAAGCACTAATTCAAAAATGTTAAAAATCTAAGCATAATTGATCGCTTCATGTTTTAAGGTAAGTTAATACTAAGCCAGGTAAAATACCCGAATAATTTAGGTCTTAGTTGTTATTTTATTCACAGATTTTAGGTCGAATTTAAAATATAATTTCGTGTTTAAAAAACATATTGATTTTTGAATATTATTTTACTAAGTGGCCATCCAATATATATATTCCACTTTTTCGACATTTAGTCTTCTAGACAGAACTATTTAGGCAAATTACGTTCTTAAAATTAAAATTCTTAATTATTTACACAAAATAAATTAAAGCTTTAGAGTTTATTTCTGAGTCATGCATAATTTCGTATATAAATTTTGTAATTAAAATTTTTTTTTCGAGTATTTTTAAACGAATCTAATAATTAGTTCAATAATTTAAATATTTAAAGAAATTATTGATATGAAGTTCAATAGTTAAAGAAAAAGAAGGTCACAGATTGTTTATTTGTCTGATGTGAAAAGGAAATTTACACAGCTTTAATATCAGTAAATATTTACTTTATCTTTTTATGAGAAAAGTAAACTTTAGTTGCATATAATGAACTTAGGTGCGAATTCAGATCTGAAAAATTATTAAAAAAGGTAAATAGTAAAAGGAAAACCATCCAAATTCCATTAATTTAAAAAAAACATTTTCATACTGTTTTAAAGTCTAATAAGTTATGATAATTTTTTTTTAAATTTGAATTATTAAAGTTTTTGTATAAATTAAAATTGATACGAACAAATTTTTGAACCTAAAAAATAATTAATCTTTTTTTAATTCCAAGATGCAAGATTGGTTACATTTATTCACTTGCAAGTCATGGTTGATTTTGTTATTGTTGGCTAGTTTTACCAATTTAATTCACTCTGGAGGAAATTTCAACAATGAAGAATACTACAAACTTCTTGGGGTTTCCAAGACAGCTACTACGAAGCAAATACGCATAGCTTTCAAGAAACTAGCATTAGAAAAACATCCAGATAAAAACCAGGTATATATATATACTTTTTTATCTTGAGCTTTGATAAAAAAAATTTTATGATAAGACCATAATTTTACTGCCTGAAAATTAAATACATTTTATTTAGGCTGATCCGAACGCAAATGAAATCTTTATTCGGATAAACAGGGCATATGAAATACTGAAAGACGAGGAATTGAGAAAAAAGTATGATCAATTCGGCGAAGAAGGCCTGAAAGACAATCAAAGTGGTTTTAACTACCAGAGTTGGAATTTTTACAATCAGAACTTTGGCATTTATGATGATGACCCGGAAGTAATTACACTCAGCAGATCTGATTTCAGTAATTTGAAAATTATTAGCGTCATTTAAATTTGATTTTGAAAATTTAATTTTTTAGGAAATTCTGTGACTAATAGTGATACGATTTGGTTTATCAATTTCTACTCAACTCAATGCTCTCACTGTCACGAATTGGCTCCAACTGTAAATCTATTTTTTTTTTTTTTTGAAAATCGAATCTTATCAAATATCTACAACTTGTTGTTTCTACATGAGCTTTTATACATATGAAAAGATAAAATAATATTTACTTTAAACAACGATTTTCAATTTTATCACGAACTTTCTTATCAGAGTTTTTTTCGCTTTTCTAAAAATTTTACAGTTTTTGACCTATATTATTTCTTTAGTGGAGAGATTTGGCAAAACAATTGTTCGGGGTTGTTAAAATTGGCGCAGTTAATTGTATGGATGATTGGATGCTGTGCAATGAAGAACAAATACAATCTTTTCCATCACTTATTATGTATCCAAAGGTAAGAGTTTATGTATTTAAATTAAAACTTGTACTTAATTTTTATTTAATTTGCTAATATTAACAAAAAATTTAAGAATTTTCAATTATTAATCTTATAATTTTATATCATCAATTGATTAATTGCATTCATTTTTAATATTACATTTTTTAATTGAATTTAAGGCAAAACGTTTTGGAGGTACCAAAAATCTCGAAAACCTGATCAATTTTGCACTTTCATTTGCTAGTGGTAACGTGAATAATGTAAACAATTTGGATTCATATGGCAAACTAGAGACAGACAAACCATGGTTATTTATGTACTGCTTATCAAGAAACACTGATTCAGATGAAGAACTCAACCATGAATTAAATTGCTTGGAAGAAATGAGCCTTCGCAAATTGGCTATCATGATGCACGGTCTGGTCAATGTAGCTAATATTGACTGCACTTCAGACTTGAGCATCCAACTTTGCTCCAAATTAAAGCCAAAGCCTTCGACACCAATTTTATTCCATCCTAGTCTTCCAGATTTAAACACTCAACACTCAGACTTTATCCCAATTTTATTTTCAGATCATAAAAAAATCTATCAACAAGTATTAACTTTAATACCTGATTATACTGATCTTGAAGAAAAGGAGTTAGAGGTAAAAATAAATTAAATTTAATTAAAAAGATAAACATCTAGTATGAAAAAAATTTAGACAATTTTGGAAAACTTGAAGAATAAAGATAAACTTGAGAGGCCATGGCTAATTCAATTTGTTAGAGATTACGATTTGAACCAAGGCCTAGATTATAAAAGACTACCTAATTTAATCGGAAAAAGTATATTTAGCGAAGAAAAATTCTGTATCTATATGGAAGTTATAATTTTTTATTAAAGATTTTAATTTTGCTCGTGTCGATTGCAGCAAATTAACAAGTCTAGATCTTTGTGGTAAATTACAAATAGTCAAATATCCCACATTTGTGCTGTTCAAGTCTTCAAGTTTTATTTTAAATGGTCAAGTTGACATGGGCGAAGATAATTGGTATGAAATACATTACGGAAATAGGGTAACTTCAGAAGACTTGGCAAGTTTCTTAAAAGAAAATGCTAACACACCAGTTCGAACTTTAACAGAATTCAGCACGAAATTTTTAGAACATGAACTGGAAAAATATGGCAAAAAAGCTTTTTTTGTTGACTTTTTCGCGCCAGTAAGTTAAAATTAAATTTTTTTTTATCTTTAATTAAACCAAAAAATTCAAGTGGTGTCCGCCGTGTATGAATCTCCTACCCGAATTTCGAAAATCATCCAAACTAGCAGGTTCAGAAACAGTCCTATTTGGTACAATAGACTGTACAGCAAATACTCAAATTTGTGAGCAACATAATATACGATCATTTCCTACAACAATTTTATACAACAATTCAATTCCCAATTTATATCATGGACAGCATAATGCTCAAGATATAAATGAATTTATACAAGTAAAAATTATACCTAAAATGAATTTTTTTTAAGATTAATTAACTTGTTAAAAAAGGATATTTTAAATCCGTCGGTCATTACTCTAACTTACGAGACATTTTATGAGCTTGTTGGTTCTAAGCCCACTGACAAAATCTGGATGATTGATTTTTTTGCCAGTTGGTGTGGACCATGTCAACAATTAGCACCTGAATGGCGAAAATTAGCAAAGGTAAATTTTTAATAAGATATTCATTTTTTCCGAAACAAATAATAAATTTAATTTAATTCTTAATTCAAGCGAGTGGACTCAAAAGTAATAACTGTAGCCCAGGTTGATTGTGTTGTTGAACAGCGTTTGTGCTCTGAACAAGGTGTAAACTCATATCCAAACATTCGGTTATATCCAACCGGTGTAAGTGGTTATTCTCGATTTGATCAATATCAAGGCTGGATGAGAGATGCAAACTCATTGTTCCAATGGGCTGGCAATTACATGCCAACCATATCAGTCATGCTAAATTTGGAAACTTTTGAAAATCTGGTACTAGGTAATTTCAAAAATGACAATTTAGAAGATCAATTGCCATGGATTGTGGACTTTTATGCACCATGGTGTGGGCACTGCCAAGTTTTCGCCCCAACTTTTGAAGCACTGGCCAGTGTAAGTTCTTAAATGATAATTTGAAGTGCAAAGTTTAAATTTCAATCAAACAGAAATTCGAAGGAAGAGTTAAATTTGGAAAGGTAAATTGTCAGCAATATCAGCATTTATGTCAAGCATGTGGTATAAGAGCCTATCCAACTGTGAAATTTTATCCAATAATTACCTCAAATTATGTGGTACGTATCTAAGCATATCAAGATGGGTTTTAGCTAAAAAATTTTCTTTTTAGAATTGGGGAGCAGGCGAAGAACTGTTCGATATGGACCTTAATAGACTATCAAATTTAATTGATGGTAAATTAAAGCAGCATGGTTACAAACATTCCAAAAAATCTCTTAAGTCAGAATTATAGCTTAGTTTTTTTAAAGGCCTCAAGGCAGCCGAAAATAACTATAATTTCAATATAACTTTTTGTTAACCAAAATGGAAAGAAAATTTACTTTTTTTTAAAAATATGTTTTTAATTTTTAATTTAATTTTTGGAGGGGTAATATAGAAATTTGTTTTTTCTTAGATATGTTTCTAATCGAACAACTAAATTTTAGGATTTAATTTTAATATTATTATCATGATGCAAAATAAGAGACTTGGTGAACTAATATAAACTAAATTTAAGTTGCAATTATGTACGAATACGCAACGCTTTGGATGAAAATTTAATAAATTAAAATAGAAAAGAAATGGAAAATTTTGAATTTTTTATTATTTTTTTTTAGTTGTTTTTGGTAAGATATTAAAGTATACAAGAAGAAGCAATCTCAAACTTATTTTTTTCATTTATTACGAATGCTGATTGTTTTCTCAACAATTTGATAATAAAATTTAAATTAAAAATAAAAATTGTTTCTTTATTTGTGCATAGTCTGAGTTTTTATTATTATTTTTTATATTTAAAAACTAACATTTGGGATTAATGCACCCAAAAACAAGTGCGTACACGCAAAATTATTATTATTTTTCACTTAGATTTTACCTTTTTTTATTTTTTAATAATAAATAAAGCTTTTTTCGGCTAATATCTGCCACACGAGTTTAATCAAATCGAAAAGAAGAATTAAAAATTTGAATGTTTATTATATGGATTTAGACGTTATCAATGAAGCCGATTTATTCAACTGTATCAATGAGCCGAATATGAATTTGAACCGTGACGGCGGCTCATTTAGAAACGACTCAAATACCGACCTAGTAATTAATTTTTAATACATAAATATAATCTTCTTATATTGATTATTTAATTAAATATTTAGCTTAATTGCGTATTTAATTTTAGTATTAAATTTTTTAAATAATCAATATTCTTTTCCTCA
>JAESIW010000157.1:771963-786400 GCA_016802295.1 Brachionus rotundiformis
AAATACCGATCTAGTAATTAATTTTTAATACATAAATATAATCTTCTTGCATTGATTATTTAATTAAATATTTAGCTTAATTGCGTTTTTAATTTTAGTATTAAATTTTTTAAATAATCAATATTCTTTTCCTCAAATGCACAATTACCTAATTGATAAAAACTGATTATTTACAAATTTTACTTTAAATTAAATTATATTAAATTTATAATTAATTAAAATTAAAAAATGATTATTTTTTTTGAATAATTTTAATTCATATTTTAAAAAATAAATTAATTAAGAAAATTTTAAAATTCACTAATTAATCAAAGGAGGTTTTGAACACAATATTAAACAGTAATAACAATCAATCGTTCTCATGTTATGATAAAGCCAGCTCAGGGCAAAATGGGTCCACAAGTAGGCAAGAGTTGGACAAAAACCATCCAACCCGGAACGCGATGTCATCTCCAAGCCTGGCTAAGCACTTTTCTTCATCGAATTTTTTGTCAACATCTCCTCAGACAGCCTCACAATGCGAGCTTAATTCCAATCCGAATGGATCTTTTATAAGCAAGCCATTCAAATTCATAAAAAGCATATTTAGCATCTCTTCTGGGAATAGCTCATCAAATATGATGATAAACAACAACCAAAACGAAACTCAACCAACGAATGGCTCGGGGATGCAAATGAGCCAGTCGCCTGGCAATTACTATCTCATTAACCAGCCGCCACCAACTCTTTTCATGCACAAATACGACTATAACCCGCAAATTTTGTTCGATAATTTTCAAAATTTAATTGAAAAAAACTCGGTCAACATCTCATCTAAAACTAATTCTAATAATAATTCGGACATTGATCTGTCCAGTTTGGACACTCACCAGCTAGACTTGTCACGAATAAAACTAGAAGACTTGAATGATTTAAACCAATTCAGTCAATCAAATGATAACCAGTCAGTCCATGAGCAAGAAAATAAAAAGTCATCTACTAATTCAAATGGATTTATAAACAGTATTTACAATTTTTATTCCAAACTAAATGTACCAAATAAAGAAACTTTGAGCATTGAGGAACCAATTTTGATTGATGATTTAAACAAAATTGAGTTTGAGAATAATTTTGGAATTTTAAACGATGTGAGTTTGGCTGACCAAGAACTACTATCCATCCTGAACGATTCGAAAAATGATATTCTTGAACCAATTGCTCAGTCTAATAACGATCACATAGCCTATCAGCTAGACCAATTGCAGCAGCTAAAAAACCAGACTAATCAGCCTTTTTTGGATGAAAACAATAACCTAATCAGCGAGAACGCATTTGGAACTGGTGAATGTTCCAATCATGATTTATTTTTTGAAGATATTCTTCGCTCTGATTTGCCAGAAAGCGAAAACCAGTTTCTGAATGACAGTAATTATAATAAATCGCCCATTTCTGGGCCTACTTCGCCTTCGTTGTCGCCTTCTCTATCACCTGCATCCTATTGTTCTCATTCATCATATTCGACCTCAGTGCCCAGTTCTTTGTATCTTAATCAACAAAATTTATTTTTACATGATAAAAACCAGTCTGGTTTATCAATTAATTTCAATAAAGAAGACAATTTGAAAACATCACTCACTCTACCAAATCCTTCTTATATGGACAATTGTCTTAAAGTTGGCAAAAAAAGTTCACCAATTGCCAAGACAAAGCGTATAACTAGCAAGAAAAGAAATAGTAAGAGAAATAACTCGCCAGAAAAAGCAAAAGATTTGGAAAATTTGGAAGAATTGGAGGAATTAAATTTAAATAAATCAGAAAAACTAAACCAAAATGATCAAGAATGTAAAATTAATAATTCTATTATGATAAAGCGAAATAGAGCTTTTAATTCAAACGGTGATGATGGTGATGAAGATTATTTGAACGATGAAGATAGCCTGATGAGTAAGTCTAGCCGATCTAGCCAAAAATATATGAAATTATCCAACGATCCAACACTATGCTCAAAACCATCTTGTAAACTAAGTGTTCCTATTAAAATCGAACCATCGACCAGTGTTTATTTTGAAAATAGTCTGAATGAAAATATTCTAAATTCGACTTCATTTAGTGCAACCAGTTGGCTAGAAAGATTCGCTACTAGTGCCCCACCGATTTCTGGTATGGACTCTTCAATTCAATCAAAACAACAGAGTGAAAACTCAATGGAAATTAAGAACAGCAAAGCTGTAACAAGCACAGATAGACCAAGAAATTTCCAATGCACATATCCTGGTTGTAATAAGTCTTATTTGAAGAGTTCGCATCTGAAACAACACTACAGATCGCATACGGGCGAAAAACCCTACAAGTGCAGTTGGCCTAGCTGTAATTGGCAGTTTACCAGATCCGATGAGTTGACCAGACATTTCCGAAAACACACAGGTCAGTTTTAGCTTCAAATTTTTTGATTAATTTTTAATTATTTATAAAGTTAAATTGATTTCAATATAAAATTAAATATAAATATTCAAATTGTGGTTTTAACACTAGAAGACCCGGCGGGTTTATTAGACCCATTTTTTTAAATTTCAAATCTCAATATCTTTTGAATGCAGAAACAGAATTTAATATTCAGTATTTTATTTTATAGATTTATGGAGACTTTATTGAATATCAAAAAAAGATGTTGCTATTCTATGATAGTTTTTTTAAAGTTTTTAGTTTTTAAATTTTTGTTATTTTTTGGTCGGGCTTTCTAGTGTTAAAATAGATAAATAGATAAATTTGAATTTATTTTACTTAAATTATTTGAAGATTAGTTAAATTTTGATTTATTTCATAACTTTGAAAAATTTATCAATTTATTTTTAAGGTCAAAAGCCATTCGTTTGCAAACAGTGCAATAGAGGCTTTACTCGTAGTGATCATTTAAACATTCATATAAAACGTCACAAGACAAGTTAGATAAATTTTCTATTTTGATCCGAAAAGTAGGTAGTTGAATGAAAAGATCGACTGTTGAGACAAATTGTTTGGCACTAGGAAGCAGGCCGCTCGACTGTGTCCACTATTTCGAATACTTAAAACCAACAAATGCGTCTGTGCTTTTGATCTTTTCCTCATGGTGCAACTCAATCACTTAAATACACCAATTGAAAAAAAAATTGTTGAACGTCTATAAATTTATTAATTAAAACCGGTTTTTATAAATTGTAGCATATTTTTGAGTTAAATTTACTACTTTTATCTTTTTGTCCTTTTTTAAACCCTTTTTCTAGTAAAAGATACTTTAGGGTTTAGAATTGTTTTGTATAGATGAAAAATATTACCATTAACTAACTAATATAATAACAGAGAAAACTTGTTAGAAAAAATTATTTTTTTCAATTATTGTTTATGTAATTAAAAAAAATTAACTATATTTTATGCTTTTTATCGAAATTTATTGTGATGTTATTGATTGACTCCGAATTTTTATCTTTTTTTTTGTTATTTTCAACAAAAAAATCTTTTATAATCTTGACGAGATTTGGACAGATTTTTTGTTGTTTCCGCTTTTACTAAATATATATTTATAAATATTCCTAATATACGGTTTGAAAAAAAATATTTAGATAAAATTTTAGAAGCCAATTTGTTTTTAATTCTCATATTCTATTTATTCATATTTCTTAATTAAAAAATTTAACTCTACCATTAAAAATTTAGATATTCATTCTTTTTAAATTAGATTTTTTTAAAGATATCATTATTATGAAATCTAATTAAAAATACACTGTAACCTAGCGAAAATAATCTATAATAAAAAGGTTGAGATATCGTTTCAGAATACATAAAATAATAAATTCAAAATGGCAATAACTTCAAATACCTAGGCTAGATTTTGAATATAAAAATGCCTTAAAAACCAAAGAAATCATATTTTTATATCCTATTTATTTTTTTTTTGAATTACAATTTTTTTCATGTCTGATTTCCTTCGGAAATTATCTGAAACTTGAAATTATTGAAGGATATTATTGGAAACAATTACCGTAATGCCTTGCCCCCTAATGCGGCATTTATCTGCAAAATTCTTATTATTTTTTAATTTTTATCATTCTTTACATATTTTTTACTTATTTAATGCAGCATTTATACCAGAATTTTGACATTAACTGCAGCATTTTTAGTCGCAGCGTATCTGGAAAAAAAAGTGGGTTAAATGCAGCATTAAAATTCAGATTTCTGGTTTAAAGTGCAATGCATTAGGGGGCAAGGCATTACGGTATTATATTTACATTAAGTGCTAAAGGACAATTATTTTTATAAAAATATTTGCTAAATTTTATTTGAATGAAGATTTAAAAACCTTTAAATAAAAAAATATGTGTAAATGAAAGAAAATATTAATCATTAATCGAAGTTTAATGCCACAATAAGAATTGTTGCCAAGCTAATTTTATCCAATTTATTATAATTTTTAATTGTAGCTACTTGATTTCTATTAACAGATGTTTAAAATTTAATAAAACATTGTAAATCATGATTACATTCATCAAATAAAATTTTTCATTAAAATTATCAAGTTTAATAGAATACCAGGAAAATTTTGAAATTAAAGATGTCTCATTTTATTGCTCCATTTGAATTAAGTGTGAAAATCGACTTTACTCATAAGAATATTTTAGTCATTTATATTAGTCTATATTTTTATAGAAAATAAATATAATTCAAAAAATTGTATTCTTAAACAATAGGTCATCGTATTAACATTATGAAATAGTTTTATTCGAGTCAAATAAAGATGTATAATGAAACATGGTTGAAATTTTGATGAAATAAATTCAGCTAAAAAATGATAAAAACCAGAAAAATTTAATGATTTCTATTAAGGTAATAAGATTTGAAATAATATAATTTTTTAAAAAATTATCTATTATTGTAAAAATGTTAAGAAAAAAAAACATAATTACCATAAATTATTAAACTCGGCCAACTATAAAAAAATCAATAGAAATTAAATTTTCAATAACAAAAAAAAGTATAATTTTATTTTGGTCAAATGTCTTTTTATTTTTAAATAAATAAATAATAAAATTAATGAATTTTTTTCTCGTATTTGCTCAACATATTACTATTTTTTTTATGTTGAAATCAATTTTAATAAATAAATTATCTATTTAAAATTATCAAGAAATTAAACTATATTTTGAAATGAGATTAGGTTTTGTTTTCACGAGAAACAATTAAACACAAGTATGAATCCAATAGCAACACTTTTTTTATAAATATTCCTTTTTTTAATTTTTTTTTAAATAAAATTTCCAATTAAAGTATTTTTGGGCATAAATTACATGATTTCTATTGTAAAAATTATCTAAACATTTCAATGATCAATTATTTTGACCAATTTGGATTTATTTGTAATTATTATTTTTCAAAATTTAAGACTCATTTTAATTTGACTACATTAATGAAAAATAAAATTAAAATTCTACATATTTTCCTTCCATTATCATAATAGCTAACTCTGGCAATTTTAGTCAAGAATTAAAATCAAATATTTCATTTTAAAATTTACAATTTTGATAAAATTTTTAGGATTTGGTCAATTTTAGACCTATTTTTTGTAAAAATATAACAATCTATTATAATGTTTGGCTCTCACGGCCATAGTCACAATGGTGCAGCCTGTAAACACAGTCATGGTAGTCAAAATTTTGGGTTCGGCGATGAAGAAGATAATCCGCCTCAAAATCTAGCCATGAATCCAATGATGGCTGCAATGATGCAACAAATGAATAAGAGTGGTGGCGGCGATGGAAATATGGCAATGAATCCAATGGTCATGATGATGCAGCAAGCTCAAAATAATCCACAAATGAAGGAAATATTTACTAAAATGTTTGAGCATAGGCAACAAATGATGAAAGAGTTTATGGAAAAAGGAGGTCAGACAAATCCCGATGCTGTGAAAGAATTCATGGCTAAAGCAGCCGAGGCGCAAGCAAAATTTATGCAAGAATTAAAGAATGTTAATGTAAAGATGGACAGCAATTCTACACCAAATAACTTGGATTCAAAAGCATCCGAATTACTTGGGGGAAATTTAAACAATTCTAATTTGGATGATATAATAAACAAGCGAAATATGAATCAAAAATTAAAAGAAGAAGAAGAAAAAAAGATAATGGATGCTATTGAGAGAAAAGATTACTCTGTTTTGAATGCGGTAAAAGCTACCCAATATGGCATATTAGATAGATTAAAAGAATTGATTGAGTCCGGTCAGACAGATCCAAATCAACCAGATAGTGAAAATGTATACCTTTTACATTGGGCTGCAATTAATAATAGATTGGAAATAGCCAAATATTTGTTAGATTTAGGAGTAAAAATAGATGCAGTTGGTGGCGAATTGGAGACAACACCTTTAAATTGGGCAGCCAGAAGTGGTCACATTCACATGTGCATTTTACTTCTTCAAAATGGAGCAGATCCAAATTCATTTGATGTAGAGGGATTTTCTACAATTCATGTGGCTACAATGTTTGGTCATTCAAATGTTGTTGCTTATCTTCTTGTAAAAGGAATTGATGTAAGAAGTTTAATATTTTAATGAAATATCTTATCTAATATGTGTATAATTAAAAGCCAGATTTTCGGGACAAAAATGGAACAACTGCACTCATGTTTGCCGCACAAAGAATTCACTCGTAACTTTATGAAGTCTCTAATTTGAATAAATTTTAAAAATTTGTTTTTAAGACGAGATCCAGCACAATTACTGATAACCTTTAATGCCAATTTAAATGCTCAAGATTCCAAAGGAAATACTCCATTACACTATTCAATAGCATATAACAATGCTACTGTAATGGATATTTTGCTTAATAAAGGTGCATCACAGAACATTCCTAATAATAAGGGACAAAACGCACTTGATTTGGCCTATGATCGTAAAAAAATAAATGCCGCAAATTTTCTCAAATCATTCCAAGATGGAAAAGAAAATTTGCCCTCCTTATTTAGATCTCTTGCTAGAAACAAAGACTTAAAAAAATTTTTCACAAGGCTTTATCCATTTTTTGTTTTGTATTATATAATTTATGTTATTCAATTGAGTGGACATTGGTTTTGGAAACTAGTCTATATGGGTTTTCTTTATGGTACAACTTATGTTTTTCGTCTGTAAGAAAAAAATTTAATTAATATTTTAGATTTTGTTTTAAATTCTTGCTTTTCTAAAGAATTATTTTTGATCGATGGACTACTCGCTATGTTCCAATGGCACTGGCATCAGCTATTATCTTTTGGCTTTACACTACATGGTTAATTTACTTTGCTCCGATTGTTTTTGATTTCTCATTTTATTTCTTGGTTTTTGTTACCGTTACTTTTCTATCATGGTACAATTTTTATAAATCTTATGTCACAGATCCAGGAGCTTTAGTTCACAACAAAGAATCAATGAAAACGGTAAATGACTATTTTATTTTTAGAATTAAAAAAATGATTTAAAATTTTATTTTTTCTTTTATTAAAAGACTATTCTAAAATTGGTAGAACAAAATGAATTTTCTTTGGACCAATTTTGCTCTTCATGCATCATTAGAAAACCATTGCGTTCCAAGCATTGTGGAGAATGTGATCGCTGTGTAGCTAAATTTGATCATCATTGCCCTTGGGTAGATAATTGTGTTGGGGCAAATAATTTAAAATATTTTGTTGGTTTCGTATTTTGGACTCCTATATGCCTCCTTTTTTACATGGACGGTGCGATGGCTTGTAAGACAATTTACTCAATTTAACTAAAAAAATTCAAACTTTTTTTATTAAGATTATCATGACACCTGCTATCCATCTGACTTGGAATTGTATCCTCACATGAGCTTTTTTAGAAATATTATTCAATTTTTAAAATGCTCACCTTGGGTTTCTTATTTTTCGATTATAGCTTTTATCAATCTAATCTGGATTGGTGCATTGGGTATTTGCCACATTTACCAAGCAGTTTTTTTGGGCATGACAACAAATGAACGACTTAATTATAAGCGATACAAATATTTTACTGATAACAA
This sequence comes from Brachionus rotundiformis, assembly GCA_016802295.1. Classification (NCBI taxonomy): domain Eukaryota; kingdom Metazoa; phylum Rotifera; class Eurotatoria; order Ploima; family Brachionidae; genus Brachionus; species Brachionus rotundiformis. The sequence continues at coordinate 779,988 of JAESIW010000157.1, forward strand.
TGGTAAATTTAAAAATCCTTTCAGGTAAAATAATTTTAGATTAAAAAAACATTATTAATTTGTTTCGTTAGTTTCGGAGTGATTCAAAATTTGGCAGATTTATTGGAATTCACATTCTTGTGCTTAAAGCCTAGCATGATCAATTGGAAAAGAGAATATGATATTCAGGATATTTATAATTTGAGATTTAAGAATAAGAAAGAATCAGCTTATGATGTTTGATAAAATCTATCTGACAATAAATTAGGCAAAAATATTTTATTTTTAATTTAATTTTAAATGAAGATAAGCCCGATTTCGGGACATTGAATTTTTGGCTTCACTTATCATGTAGCAATGCAAAACAAAAATCCGAATTCTGTTTTTATTTTTTTGAAATTTATAATAAATTTTGAATTTTATCCTTTTGTTAACTAAATTTACCATGTTCATAACGAAACATGTTTCGAGTGAAAATTTTTTTTCTCCTATTATAAAATAATTTTTAGAAATGTTGAAAATATCTTCTTTATCAGGAAAAATTTACCAATTTCGAAGACATCTCAGTAAATTTGTAAGAATTATTTTTAAATATTAAAATAAATAAAATCTAAGTTTTCTGAATTTAATTTAAAAAATTTCAATAATATTTATGGTAAAATTTTTTACAAAAAGAAATAATAATTTGCATAAGTAAAATTTAATAATAATAGACTATCAAAATCAGACTTAAGAGGATATCTTAGCAGCAAAGCATCTTTTATACGTAAATGCAGGAATCTGTAGTTTGGCATTCAAGGACACAAACGGTTTGATTTTTTAAAATTAAGACATTAGCTAAAAAAAGAAATGACAAGAAATATAATTAGACATCTTAATCCTGTAGTTGAAAATTTTACATTTTTTTAAAAGATATACTGAAGCTTCTGATGACTAGTTCCAGAAGTAAATCATCCCATTAATTACTCTTATAGTGAAAAAGCTGTTCTATTCTTTTTTGGTTTAGACTTGTCTTGAGATGCTTCCAATATTTCGTCTGAACAAAATTTTCTATATATAAAAAATTTCTATAAAAAGTTTCCAATTTTCAATTTTTAAAATAAATGATAAACTGTAATCAACTGGTAATTTATAAAATAATTTTTGAATTTAGTCATCTATTTGCTTTCTAGAATTTTTTGAATTGAATAGACTTTGCTCTTAAAATTTCAAAATGTTATTTAAACAAACTTCATGAGATTTTAATCTAAAAATAATGATAAAAATAAAGAGAGAATATTTTTTAATTCAAACATTAAAGTATTTATTTTCGGTTGTTTTTTATTAAATCAATTGTTATTTATTTTAAATTTTAATTTTCATTTGAGTCATTAAAGCATCAAAAGTTTTATTGAGATGTTTAAATTGATAAAAAGTTTTTAAAAATCATATCTGTCGAATTTTATTATCTTTTTATTTACATTTGCTATTTCGTATACCAATTAATTATTAAATAATTTTAATTCAAATAATTTACTTAAAATTGAGATTAAAACAAATTTTAGCATCATTTGTTTTTCTTAATATATCAAAAAAAAATTCTAAATCTTTTTAAATAAATTTAACAATTATATAAAATCAAATGCTTGGACTAGGTCAGCAAAATTCCATTAATATTATTATGCTTATAATTTTTTTTCCTGATAAAATAAGAGAAATTCTGAACGAAATTTGATTTTTAATTTATTGCTAAAATTAATTTCACTAACACTTTAAAACTATAAAACTAAATATGTTAGATTCCTCAAGAGCCAACCTGGGATATAGAACCTGCAAAAAATCTTGCAAAAATATCGGTAATTTTATGTCACATCTCTATCATTAGATAAATGAAGTTATTTAGTTAGAAGATTTAGCGAAAATTGAAAAGTGTTCAATGTTATCTGTAGACAAAACAATTGAAAAAGATTTAAATGATGCTATTAATATAGTGGAGCGAATGTGCAATGTAAAAGTATCCGGCGACATAAACTCATTGATCTATTTCGATTATTTAGGGTAAGCTTTTTCTTATATTTTAATTTTGTTTAAGAAATCAAATTAAAAAGCTTAAAATTCGAAAAAAACTTAAGTAAAAAAATTTCAATTGTTGTCTGTTTAGTTTGAGTATTAGGTATGCAAGGAAAGCTTTAGACTTAATTATTAAATTTTTTCTTATAATTATTATTTTTGACACAGAGGATAAATTATTAACAACTAAGGTTCTATTTTTTTCAGTTACATTGTAAAGGAAATGAATATCTAAAAACACATATCAGTTGCTAAAAAAAGTTATTCAGTATTCTTTAAAAATTAGAATCAACATTATTAATTTTTGAAAGCTTATCTGTTTCTTTTGATAATGCGTTATTTAGAGGAAAACAGTAGCATTTTAGTTATCCTCTAAACGACTTTTTAAAATAAAAATAAATAACTAAGTTATTATAATTAAAAGTGTCTGTAAGTTTATGTATTTCTTGGTATCCTTTTTAAAATCTAAATACAAAAAAAATTATTTTCTTAAAATTGAGATTGACAAAAAATTAAATCAAATTCTTTTTGAGTAAATGATTGACATTATTTAAATAAAAATTGATTCATTCCAACATATGAAATAATAAAGATCTTTTAAGTATCAATGGTGTAAATTTTATTTCTATTGTACTATTAAGTTGGTTCTTCTTCGAATCATTTGAGTTTACCAAGCGTGTTTTTAAAAAACAGATATAACTCATTGTCTTAAAAAGTTAAATATTTCATATGAACAAATAATTTAAAAAAAAATAGGAGCTAGGAACTGTCTTTTGTTTTAATTTGGCGTTTAATTGATTTTTTGGCACCTAATCAACTGATCACTAAAAGACTAATTGAAAATTGTGGGAATTTAAAAAGTATTTCTGAGTCATAGTGCTATATACTAATACAACTTTCGCGCTTAGCCCTTAGAGGCATTGCAGTCTTTATAAATTTTGCTTGAATATTTTTCTAACTATTTGAGCATCGAAGCTAAAGTACAAATCTGAAATAAGTTAACAGCATGGCTCAAAATGTTTAAATTTTTTTTCTTTTTCAAAATTTAGATCATTGAACATTGAACATCTTCTGAACATTAAAACACATAAACTGTGTATGAATTTCTGTTACATGTTGACATGTGTTTTTTTTTTGTCTATTTAATTTAATTGATAATTAAATACATAACTGATAGATAAGATTTTATATTAATATAATAAACCTAGAAAAATTAAAATAAAGAAAAAATGAAAGTCGTTTGATATATCTGCTTATTAAGAAAGCTCCGGATCTGATTCCTTTTTTTGTTTGAACATTTTTCTGTTAGCTTATTTTAGCTTTGAACTGTTTTGACTGTGCTCGCTGTTACTGCTTCTTGTTTTCTCTAGTAAACGAATAATTCAGAGCATGTTGTGCACAGATTTGTTAATGTACCATAAAAGTATGTATCACAAATTCGATATTGCTAATGCGTCTTTTTGTAGACAATTGCAAACTTCAGAACAATTCAATTTCAAGGTTAATCAACAGCCTAGTGTCCTTGTCATAAAGACCGACTAACGCTTCACTTATTTAAATAATATAAAATAAATACCACAAATTAAAAATGAATCAATTTTTTACAAAATTATTTAAAAAAGTAAAACATAGAAATATTTAAGTTAAATTTCTTGATTCTTATTACAAAATCTAAGAAAATTATATTAATATTGAATGCTGCAAATTTCAACATTTATCTCTTGATCACAAAGCAATTTATAAGTCTTAAGTTAAATCCAAAATTTTCTTCTCCATTCGCTAATTTTGATGTTGGTTTTAACAGATTCTCACTATTCCTTAAATAACTCGAGTCATTCTTCTTTAATTTCTGCCTTAGATTTTCAAGAGAGTAAGGAACATACTCTTGAGACTTCAATTGAGTTGACTGGATTTACGAATGTACGAATTTTGGCTTGCTAGACTGCGTAAAATATCTGTTAACACAAATCAAGTTTGGAATATTTCATGAGTCAAATTATTTCTTCTTATTTAAAATTTTAAATGATTTATTAATAGTGATGTCCCACCTTACTTTATATACAATCTTGTATCTATATATCCGAATTTTCTTTATATATTTAAATTTTTAACGATAGTCTCTGTGAATTATTTTCTACCTATCTCTTTATTTGCCTGTAATGGTCTATTTAATCTTATGTAATATCTGTAAAGTATATATAAATTTTAACTCAGTTTCGTCTCTGTTTATTTTCATTGCAGTTCCTTAATTTATTTCTCGATTTTTGCGCGATTAGCTACCATAGATGACTTCCAAGTAAGTCATCCTCGCAAGCTCGCTTGCTGTAGCTTTTTATTATTATTATTATTATTAATAGTGGACTTTTAAACCTGATTTTAATTATTTTTCAGATAATTAAATTTTAAAATCCTTATTATGATTCGTTTTTACTCTATTTTATAAAGTTTTTTTTTATTTTTACTCTTTTGCCTGAATGAGGCTCGAACTAATAAATAACAACAATAAATAATTATTTTTAAGAGTTTGTCAATTGAGAGAAGATAACGAAAAATTAACTAGCAAAGAGACAGATGAAAATTGGTGCCATAAAATAACCAGCAACGCATCATGCCTATACGAAGATTATTTTTTAGCACCATCTTTAAAACAAAATTAAAACAATTCTTAAAATAAATTTTATTTACAAATAATTTTATTTTTGTAAAAATTTGCACCGTTAGTATTTAAATAATGAGTTTTGAATTTTTAATTGAGTTTATAATTTATCACATAAAATTATTACAAATAATTTAAAAAAAAATATCTCTATAGTTTAAAAAGAAAATGCAATCGATTATAAAAATATGGACGAATTTAAAAGTTTAAAGTCTAGTCACTACATAGTCCTCATTACTTTTACCGGCAATCGGAATCGGCAAAGAGGCGCACTCGTTGCTAGACTCAAGATCAAAAAATTCGCTATTGTCTAAAAAAGAAGAGTCAAAGCCACCATTGCTTCGTATTCTGGCCACAACCGACCTATCATTGTTAGTTGAATTGGCAAACGGACTAGATAGCGACTTGGATCTCGCTTGGACCACGGGTTCAAAGGCTTCTGGTGACTTAACATTTGCATAGTTAACCGCTTTGGCTACTTTGGGCTTGTTTGCCAAAATTTTAAACAGAGCATTCTTTGAGCTAAGTGTTAAACTATTGTTTCTGGCTTGGTTCTCTCGGCTACTCGTACCATTTGATCGGTAAGAATAGTCGATTGTGTGAGCCGAGCTGTTCAACTTATTGAATAGATTTTTTTTTTTACTAAAATTGTTTGTCTCGTTGTTTGAATTGAGTCTAACTATTCGGTTTAAGAATGAGTCATTTTGGCTGTCTACACTAAGGCGCTTGTTGGGTGCAGTGTCCGAAGAAACCATCATCGAGTAGTCGTCAGTGGATGAGGAAGTGGTTGTTGCATCCTTTAGGGTTATTTTGTGACTTTTGCCGGACACTCGCGGCTCGTCGTTTGGCGTGTTGGACAAAAGGCTGTTTACCAAATTTACCGACGAGCTCGATGCCGAACGAACTATGCGACTAGTTTGTTCTATGTATTTTTTGGCTAGGGACTTTTGTTTGCCATTGTTTTCGCTTGGTCTGATCACTTTTATGAACGAGGTGCCGGTTGACGAGCGCACAAAATTGCTCTCAATCGGACTAGTCAGGTAGTTTGATGGTTTGAAGTGAGAATGGTTCTCATTTGGTGTCGAATTTTTAATCAAAATCATATTTTTTGTATTGGTGAGAGAAGAATTAGTGGCTGATGAGGAGAACGAGGACGAGTTGGACACTGAAGTGGACGTTATTCCGGAACATTCGGATACAACGCCCGATGTGGAAAGCATGGGCGAGAGCTCGTTGGTCGGAGTGGTCACATGGTTAGTGCTGTTTGAACTAGTTGTGCTGGACGACATTGAGTTGACATTCGGGGTACTAAAATTGCTCTTTGGACTAAATACCGGACTTGGCATATTTATGTGTGTAATACCATATTTTTTACAAATGAGCTCTTCTTGTCTCAACACTCGTTCCAAGTCGAGTTTTTTGTCGCTAAGTATTTTTTTTATTTGGTCAATTCGTTGCTGGTATTGGATCTTTTTGCATACATTTTCGGCCATTATGACCAACCTGAGTTCGTTCTTGCCCTTCACGTGCTTGGTTATGTCAATAAAAGACTTAAACTGGTCTATTTGGATCCCGTCTAGGGCTAGCAAAACATCGCCATTGTTCAAGCCGGCGCGTTTTGCCGGCGAGCCTGGCTGAACATTGTTCACAAAGCAAATGTACTCGGTGTCTTTGGTAATCGAGTTCAGGAGTCCGTATGTTTGGAGATTAAATCCGAACTCGCCACTCG
>JAESIW010000157.1:786713-823232 GCA_016802295.1 Brachionus rotundiformis
GTCTATTTGGATCCCGTCTAGGGCTAGCAAAACATCGCCATTGTTCAAGCCGGCGCGTTTTGCCGGCGAGCCTGGTTGAACATTGTTCACAAAGCAAATGTACTCGGTGTCTTTGGTAATCGAGTTTAGGAGTCCGTATGTTTGCAGATTAAATCCGAACTCGCCACTCGAATTGGAACTGTATTTGGATAGGGAAGAGTCGGACAGGTTGCTTTTTGATTTTGTGTTGGCCGGTTTTTTCGGCGCTCGAACCAAAACTACCGTCCGACGCTTGTAATTGTCGTTCGGGTCCGAGTAGATCTTTTGCTCTTTGAAAAATTTGTGCATCAATATCAACGATGATTCAAAAGACTGTTCCTTTTTGGTTGTTTTGGCGATTGGTTTGCCACCATTTTGGGATGTGTTTAGTTCGCCTACCAAATTATATGTCTGGTTAAGTGAATTGTTAAGGTCTTTGGCGCCCATAATCTCTAATTCGGTGCAGTTTGTTTTCATTAAAAAAGCATCTTTTTCCATAATTTTACGATATTTTTAAATGAAACATATTTTTGTGAACAAAACTAGCAACTAACTCGAAGAAAATTAACTTAATTGAAAATTAAAATTCTATTTTTTTTAGCACCTTTATTTTTATTGAGAAATAAATTTATTAATTACATTTGATCGATTTTCGATTGCAGCCCTATAGCCCTTATTGCTTGTTGTTAATTCTCTCTAGTAATATTCAATCTAAAATTAAAAAGAAAGTTATTTTATTGAGAAATAGAAATCGGTTGTTTCCGGTTTATAAATCTATTAAACTTTACCATTTTGGTAATTAAGAAGAGAAATTTAAAAAATTGGTTCATTAAAATTTTTATTCATTAATTTAATTATTTGAAATAATTTCTGTCCCTAAAAACCACATTGACTTAGACGCGTAGGCAAAACAGGATTGGAAATTTTTTTTTACTTTACATAATTTCCCATAAATAATGAATTAAATAATAATTTATCACCTAATGTTTAAAACTAAAAAAAAGGTGAATAGAAATGCAAACAATTTCTTTTCGCAAGGTTTTAAGAAACATTAAAAACCTAAGTAATTTAAACACATATTCCTAGTTAAAGTTTAAGTCTGCTAAGAAATTACCAAGTTATTTTATTTTTACATTTTATTTTAAAGTAAAATTTAGCTCGAAGCCTTAATTTTTCTGAAAACATACTTAATAATATATATATTTTTTTAAATAAAAAAAACGAGACGGAAATTTAAATGATTTTTTTTCAATATTAATTGAAATTTTTGCCATAATCTAGCAAGCTCAATAAATATTCAGATTAGAATAGAACTCAACTCGTGATTTATTTATTTGCTATTATCTAATTATATACACAAAATTGAAAATTAACTTTTTAGTATTTAAAATTTTAACAGCTGTATATATTTTAATTACATTAGATAAACGAATATATACTGTAATTAAAAGGAATAACAATGAAGAGAATTTACCGAAAATATAATGCTTTCTTTCTTATCAAGTAATAAGATAACTGGAAAAAAATGTCTTAATTAATGTGGAATGAATACGGCAAAAACCAATTTATCTCTATAATTTCAGTTACTGTGGTTACACAAATTTTTGTTTAATATTGGATAAAAATGGTAAACTTATACACAATGCAGCTTTGTACTGGTAAACACAATATTTTTAGATAAGTTTGTTGTTTTTTTAAAGTTTTTGAGTAAACCATTCTGGGTGTTTCTTATGTCACATAATTCTACATTTAGCAATTAGTATGAAAAATTATCAATTTTTTAAAATAGTTACGGAAAATTAAAATTACGCTTTTTTAAAAAATAAAGAAAAAAAGATTTACCTCAAGCTAAACTAATTTGAGATCTCGGTTATTTAATAATTAACTTCTAGAGGCAGTCTTGCTAATTTTTTGTATTTCATATACTTATAATCTAGATCACATTAATCCTAAAAGATATTTAAACTAATTACAAAAATGAGATCTAAAATATTTTTATTTCATGTAATGTAAAACTAACCGATCATTTAGACAATTAAAAAATTGAATAATTCAAATTAAAAAAATTCTGTGAAATAGGTAAGTAAAATATCTATCAAATAAATTTTCCTTGAACCATTAAAAAATAACAAAATGAGTTTTTGCGTTCCGATTTTAGTTTAATAATAATAAAATTTTGAAATCTAAATAAATAGTTTTATGACGATTTTGATTGATATATTATCGGGTATGATAGACAATGAGTTTTTTATTATCTTAAAACAAAAAAAAAGACACAACTTAAAAATTTAAAATAAACAAGCTTTTTTTTTATAAACTTACAAGTGACTTTCAAGTGATGCGAATGTTTTAAAATTAAATATTTTATCCAAATTGCATAATTTTGAAAATTGTTTCATCTAAGTTTGTTTCTGTATTTTTTTTTTAATTTACTGAAAATGAAAATGCTGAAGTTTTAATGTAAATAGCATTTTATTTTGTTAAGAAAACTAAAATTTTGAGCTCAGGTAAAATTTTCGTTTTCTATTTTTTTGATTGTTGATTTTTTAAAAAGTTTGTCTAAATTTATTTTAAACAAATATTTGAAAATCAGCTTGCCCAATTTGGTTTAGATCTAATGTAACTCCAGCGTTCATCGATAATCAAGACTCTTTAAATATCTTTTAAATTCTAATGCACTTAATTTGAATTGAAAAATAATTGAATTCAAGATTTTTAATTAAACTCAAATAAACTGAATTCTTAATTAGATAAATTCTTCTAGTCTAAAGTAATTGAAAAAGAAAGTTTCGAAAGAATATTGTACTTGAAATTTATTTTAACTGAAAAAGTCCTAAGCTTTATTTTAATAATTTTCTAATTTAATTATTATCACAACAATATACTTATTAAAAATTAAAGGTTTAAGTATGGACAGATTTATAAAGCATACTTTTCTTAATTTTAATAACTTAAAAAAACAAATTTGGTCGATGTGTATAAAAGCGAAAGATAAAATTAATTCGCTTAATGGCAATATGTACCAATTATTACTCATGGGTATCGTGTTTGTAAAAATAGCTATTTAAATAGTTATTAAAATTAGATAAAAATTTAATGAAAATAAAAGAGAAAAACCTTATAAACTAACTTTAAATTTATTGTTATTGTTTATCTAAAAGCTTGTATTTACAAATTTGGTTGAAAACACAATGAAGAACGAGAAGCGAAAAAATGATAAAATTTTTCTGTACAAAAATTTGAATTTTTGCATTTTTTTGTTTGTTAATCGTATTTAACTAAGGTTTTCTTTGGGCTAAAATTTAAATGAAATAAAAAATATATTTTGTTAGCTAATATTAATAATAAAACAAGATACTTCAAATTGAAAAGATAAGATTAAAATACATATTTTATTTTAAATGAATATTTTAAATTTAAAACAAGTATTCTAAATTTTCACTATGTCAAGTCATTCATTTCGACCGATATGTAATGCAAAATTTCGTAAAGACCTAAATTAATCTTATCTCTTTTAATTGAATGCTTTCTCATAAAATAAATTATTTTTTCCAAAATATCAAAAATATTATCAAAAATCTTCGCAAACAAATTTAATTTATCTCTAATAATTACTCAGCCATACTATTTTAAGCCAAATAGCGCTTCAATATTTTTTTTGATGTAAGCTTTTAAATATTATGTAATTTAATTCTTTGTCTGCAGTAATTAAAAATTCTGAGTTTAAAAGTTATTAAATCTTGTAACTAATTATAATAATAAAGTCCAAAAGATAGTTTTATAATCACTTCCTTTGAATGTCTAAACATTAGAATAACACAGAGACCATTTTTATCACATGATCAAAAAAAAACTTTAAATATGAAATTTTTGATTTTTAATTTTCATAATTTTTTACATTACTTGCAAATTTGAAAATTTTTCTTAAAATCATTTTAAAATGGAAAAAGATTTTTCATCCTTTCCATCAAATGGAATTCTCCCAAAAAAAGAAACTGGATCACTATCTTTTTTGTCTAAATATCCGAATTTTGACGGAAAAGATGTTTTGATAGCCATTTTGGATACTGGAGTCGACCCGGGCGCTCCTGGTCTTAAAGTTTATTCAAAAAATCTCTAATTTATTGAATAAAATAAATAAAAATTTTAATAAAGATTACTTCGGATAATAAGCCTAAGATAATAGATCTAATTGACGCAACTGGAGCTGGTGATGTTGATATTTCAACTACCAGAAAAATTGAAAATGGCACATTACTTGGTCTTACAGGAAGAAAATTAAAAGTATTAACATATGAGTGAAATTTTTTTTTCTATTTTTTTTATAGGTACCTGAGAAATGGAAAAATCCATCAGGAACTTTTTATCTTGGTATGAAAGCCTTGTTTGACTTGTGTTCCAAAAATTTGCGGGATCGACTTAAAAAAGGGAGAAAAGAGAAAGAATGGCAGCCTATAAATGATGAAGCTATTTATCAAATCCAAACTAAATTAAATGAATTGGAGACCAATAAAGTGGCTAAAGAATCCGGTTCAGCCGAAATTTCAAAAGATAGCGATCTGACTGACTTGATTAATGCACTAACCAAAGAGGATCTTCAAGCTCAATTTGATATGTTGAAAGATTTGGAAAACAAAATAAAAGATATCGGACCTGTTTACGATTGTATTGTTTGGAATGATGGTGAAACTTGGAGAGCTTGTGTGGATACTACTGAAAAAGGCGTTCTTGAAAATTGCCAAGTATTAACCAATTATAAAGATTGTTTCGAATTTGGAACATTTGGATACATAGACATGCTTAACTACTCTGTTCGTATTTTGCCAAATGAAAATATTCTTCAAATAGTTACCGATTCAAGTAATTATAAATAAATAATAAAAATTTAATAATTAAATTTTAACTATCAGGCTCTCATGGAACTCATGTTGCATCGATTGCCACTGGCTATTATCCTGATAATACAGAACTAAATGGAGTGGCACCTGGTGCTCAAATTATTTCAATTAAAATTGGAGATAACAGAGTAAATGGAATGGAAACAGCCTTTGCTTTAGTCAATGCAGTAATAAATAATTATTAATATTATTTGGTCCTATTTTTATTATTATTATTAAAAAGTGCCGCTATGTTGCTGAATATAAATGCGATTTGGTAAATTATAGTTTTGGAGAACCTGTTTGTCTTCCAAATATAGGTCCAGCTCTGACTGCTGTGCAAGATCTAGTTGAAAAATTTGGAGTGATTTTCGTTACTAGCGCTGGTAACAATGGACCTGGAATAGAAACTGTTGGAGCTCCTGGAGGCTCTATTCCAACAGTCGTAAGCGTAGCTGCTTATGTCACTACTGATATGATTAAAGCTGAACATTCTTTGCTCGGAAGTGGAAATTCAATGCTTTTCTCTTGGTCATCGCGTGGCCCCTGCATTGACGGTAGTTGGGGAGTTAGCGTGGCAGCGCCTGGTGGTGCATTTGCTGCTGTCCCGAACTGGTCCCAACGCGGAACACAACTTATGTCTGGGACCTCTATGGCTTCGCCCAATTGTTGCGGATGCTTAGCTCTAATTCTGAGTGGTTTGAAACAAAATGGCATTGAATTTAACCCATTTGGTGTAAAAAGAGCTATCGAAAACACTGCTTTGGTGGTTGACGAAGCAATTGGGTGTGGTGCAGGACTCATTCAGGTTTTATTTTAACTAAATTAATGAATTTAAAAATTTTAACTTAAATTATTAGGTCGAAAAAGCTTTTGATTATTTAGTAGATTATAAAGATAGCATATTTCAGAAAATCTATTTCGATATTAGATATGTAGGAAAACCGAATAATATGAAAGGAATTTATTTAAAAAATGATGATGAACTTAGTCAAACAAGAGATTATCTGATTGTAATTGAGCCAACCTTTTTTGAAAATACTACTAGATCCTTTATGGTCAATGAATCGGCCAATAGTGATAAAAATTTATTAAAAGGTTTTTATTAACTCAAATATATCATTTATCAAATAAATAATATTTTTTATCTATAGTTCAACAAGATAGAATATCGTTGAATCGAAAATTAGTTTTATCGCTTGAGGATGGTGACGCTCTTAAAAGCTATATTGATTATCCAGAACACTTATATCTAGTAAATTCAACTCGTCAGTTCCATATCCGAATCCGTGCCAACGAGCTAGAAGAAGGAAAGCATTATTTTACTTGTTTGAAGGCTTTCGATCTAGAGGATCCTAAACGAACTTGCCTTTTCAAAGTACCCATTACGATTATAAAACCTACTATGTAATTTTCACTTTATTTGAAGTAAAATTAATTTATTTTGGCTCAATTTAGCTTTAATGAAAAAAAAATCTCAAATGATTATGAAATAGAATTCAAAAATGTTCCTTTCAAGCAAGGACAAATATATCGTCACTTTTTTCGAGCACCCTTGGCAGCTACTCATGCAGGTATAACTGCAATAAAAATTAATTGCCCTTGTTGAAATTTTCTAATTAATTGGTATTTATTAAATATTCCAAACCTAAAAATTATTAAAATAAGAACCATATAGATGACACTCTCAGCTATTTATCAAAATCTCAAATTAAAATTTATTAAAATAAGAAAAATATTATTAAATTAGGTTATTATATGCTACAAAAAAATAAATATATTTTTTAAAATTAAAATTTAGCCTCACATTATAATGTTTTGCCTACAAAATTTTAATTTTAAAATTAAAAAAAAAAATTACTCTAGAAAATAAATCAACTTAAATTTGAAGCAGAAAAACAAATTTAATTTGTGAGTAAATGAGTTTTTGCATAATAATTTACCATTTAAAGTTTAAAAAAGCTTCCTTATTGTTTAAGAAACACAAAAATTTTTTATTTATTATGTTATTTTACCAAACGAGAAAGTCTCGTTTTTTTAAAACCACTTATATAAAATAGTAATTTTATTTGATCAACTTTGTTTGGTAAATGATTCAAATTTTCAAGATTTATTGTATATAAAATGTTAAAGCTAAATTACTTCTAAGAAGTTGAAGATATTTTAATTAAAAAAACTAAATATTTACTTTGTATAGAATAAATTTTTGCCTATTAGCTAATATTTATAAAGCAAAAGTTATATTTTAATTTTTAAGAGCTTGTTTTAAAAACTGACCAAGATGGTTCAAGTAGAGACCATGCACCTCTATTTTTTATTCAAACTTTTACGCTAGAAAATTTTCGAACTTCTACTGATGAAGCAGTTGAAGAGATATACCGATTAAATCTTTCAAATGATTTCAAATTAAAATTCAAGATTCAAGTATGAAAAGAAAATAATTTTTTTAATAGTCAAATAACTTTTTTTAAAATTAAATCTTTAAGTCAAACAAAATTTTTCAAGTAACCTTAGCCAAAAATTGGTCAAATATTGGAAGTTGTTCAGCTTCATACAAAATTCGACTCTTCGGTCTTTATTCTCGCAATGGAAATGAATTCTGTCCCATGTCAAGCCAGCCATACCGAATTGATATTGGATCTTATTTGAGGACTGAAGAATGCGAGCCAAGCGTGTCTTATAAGCATATTATCCAACCAATAAGACCCCATGAATACCAAATTGAAAAAGTAAAACCATCAATGGGAGTCATTAAGCCAATCTACCAGCTAATTCTTCTCTATAATTTTCATCAAGTAATTATTTTTATGATTTAGCATAAATTCTAATTACATAATCAACTAATGAGTTTAAAAAGTCCAAAACAGGAGAATTAGGATGTGAAGTTCCTTTCTTAAGCAATTATCTTTATGAAAATGAATTTCAATCAGTTTTTTGGATGATATTTGAATCAAATTCTAAGAGACTTGTGCTGTGCGGAGACGCCTTTCCAATAATATACAAAGTAAAATTAGATTTTTATTTTTATAAGATTTAAAAGATATCATTTTATAAATTAGTATGCGAAATCAATTGAAAAAGGAGACTACACTATCCGCCTTTTCGTACGTCATGATAAAATAGAATTTTTAGAGAAACTCAAGGAAACCAGTCTCTATTTGCGTCATTCAATTCCTTCATTGAGTCAAGATGTTTACACTTCTCAGGTAAATGTAATGCGTGGTAGTGGTAAAAAGGCAAGCAGTGAAAAAATTCAGAAAAATACTGAAAAAGTTTATTATTTGCAGCCGATTTCAGATGATAAACTGCCTAAAGGTGCCACAAATGGACAGTTTTTGAGCGGTGAAATATCCTTTTTCAAAGATTCAGCTGCTAGCCAAGTTGACAATTATAAAATTTTGTACCAGATAAATAATCATGGTAAAAAAGTTGAAAAACACGGAAGCAAAAAAAGCGAAGCCAATGACCAAAAATCTAAAAGCGATGAAGATAAAATGAAAGAAGCTGTCAGAGATGCTCAAGTTTCTTATGTACAGAAAATAGATTCTATTTTTGAAACTGTCAGGAACGAATATCCGGACCATGTTCCAGTTTATCTAAATAGGATTCAGTTTTTGGAAAAAAAAATAACTTCTTTTAAAACTGATGAAACTGAGAAAAAATTAGAATATTTGAATCAAATCATTGAACTAGCAAAGGCTGGCATTGACAAGATAAATCAAGATGCACTTCTCAAGTTTTTAGGTCAAAAAAACCACGATTCAGATGAGGAAAAAAAGTAGAGTTATATTTCTAAAATCAGATAAATTATTTTTTTATTTAAAAAGAGAGTTTGATCACCAAAAAAATTGGATCATTGAGCTGCTAGTTAACCAAGGTGTAGCATTAATAGAAAAACAGTTAATTGAAAAATACGGGACATGCGACGATTCCGAAGAGTATAAGAAAATAGAAATAACTGATGATTTAAAATTTGTTTATAAATGTATTCAAAACTATATTGATATTAATGATGATAAGGTATAATTTTGGAAAAAAATTGAAAGAAAAATATTCTTTATTTTTTGTTTTAAAGGCGTCAAAATTCTCTCTCAAGCTTTTCTTGCATTTGAGATTATTTGGAAAGGCATTAAAAATACTGTTCAAACAATTAGAAGATAAGTCTGCGACAAAAACAATTGATCAGTCAATTTTAAAGGTTTTTAAATAATTAAATTATATTATATTATTTTTACCAATTATCCTTTTTGTTTAGGTTTTACGTGAAATGAGCCTAAGGCACGCTTTAAGCTACCAAGAAAATAACATTGCTATGAGGTATCAGTCTAAATTCGCTACTTTTTAAAAATTTCAGCTAAAATTAGAAAAATTTAATTATTATTTTTTATTCAAAATGAATTTTATTCTCTATTTCGAAATAAAATATTAAATTTAACATTTTAATTTAACTATTTGACAATTGTCAAGAGAAATGTTATTTTTGAAGTAAACATATGCTTGTAAATATAATAATCAATAAATTCGGCTGATAATGAAATAAAAAAATTTAATTTCAATCTTTCATTTATTTAATTTTGGTCAAAAAAAAGATTTGACAAATTAAATTTACAATTTTATCAATAAAACACAATTAAATGGTATCTAAAACAAAATTAATTTTTGATGACATGCAATTAAAATTTATAAATTTTTATTTAAATTTTCTGGTTTGGAAAAAAAAACTAAAAAAAAAATAATCAATAAAAATAAGATTCTAAAAAGAATGTGATTAAACCACAATTTAAATTGTTCGGCCTGAACACATTAATTATTATCGAGTAAAAGTTTCCTTAAAGAAAAAATTTTTAATTAGATACTTTAAATTTGATGTATAAATCTTACAAAGCTCTTGAACAATTTTCTCGATTGATACATTCAGACAATCCATCATAAAGTATAACAGCTAGTTGAATCTCACTGTTGTCAACTGCATTGTTATATGATTCTTCAGATCGTTTCCCGCTTATAAAAAAAAGATAAAAAATTCTAAAGTCTCATTCAAAATATTTACATTTCTAAAGGATCAATCATGCCACCACCAAGTTTGTTCTTTGCCAAATAAATTTTGGTGCTTAGCTCATCCAATCTTAGATAGGGACTTCTCTTGACCCTTAGATTAAAAAATAAGCAATTCTTTTTTAACTGAGTTATTTAGCAAATACTTTGATTGTTTGACTTCTGGTAACGATGCAGCAGTTGACATGCAGCACAGGAAAACAATCAATGAACAGCCGAATAAAACGATTTGGGTGTTGTATTTCATTTTGGTTTTATATTAGTGGATTCGTTCGATCTTTTTTCTCTAGAAATATATTTAAAGATTTAAATATGATAAAAACGGGTTTAAAAAAAACATCTATTTATATGAAAAATAAATGTGATAAAATTTAATATTGAAATATGATTTGTTTTATTTGGTGAAATAAAATTTAATATCTGATTAAAAAATAGGATTTTTTTAATCAGCTAAATTGTTTTCTATGAAAAATCATTTTGGTTCTAAATAAGATTTATATTTATTTCAACACAAAATAATAGAAACTTAAAAAAATATCAAATCCCGATCCAAGGCGTATACATATTTCGCTTGCCAAAGTCTTCTAGCTAATTATAAGTGGCTTGCATACGAAAATAATTACTAATTTCTTAATTAACTTTTAGCTAACACATAAAATTAATCACTCATATAGCCAAATTTCTATAGAATCCTACAAAATCAGATCTTCAGGAATTTTAACTCATCTTTTTTTTTATCAAAGAAGTCTAAATAAGATAATATATGACAAGCAAAAACCGTATAAATTAGTTATGTCATCATTTATTTTAAATAAAATAAGTGGCTTCAAATGTAAAAAAATATGTTTTTCTTATTTGATTTTTTAAATGCCTATAATAATATAAGAAGTAAATTTAAATGATTTCCTGATTCATTCTCTTTAAATAGTTAATTTTTTAATTGAAAACAAAATTTATGCAAAATATTAAGGCGTTAAAATTGTTGACAGTTTTATTAAATAGTAAGTAAATATTGTATTTAGGATTAATTTGATTCATATAATCAGTCAGATAATGATTCGAATAAAACACTGATAAGTATTTTATAACTTTTAGAATTAGCTTTAATAAAATAGAAAAGACTGTTAGATATAATTAGACAATCTTTTTTATTATTGGAATGTTTTATTTAAGTGAATAAACTTTTATAAACTAAAATCATGATAGAATATAATTTAAAGAAATTTTCTTCAATACAAATTGAAAAGATTATAATTTCCAAAATTTTTAATGAAAATCACAAAGGTGCTTATTGAATTCTATTTAATCTCCATTAAAACTCTAATGTATTAACTAATATTGCATTAAGAAATCTGATAAATATCATGAAATTAATTTGTCGTTTTTACTCATATATTTGAATTATTTTGACGATCATAAGATATTAAAATTTTCGCTGATAAGAATCTAGATGATTCGACATTTATCTTAGGTTTTCCTCTAAATTAATCATTACCATTTTAATGTTTTGTTAATCATTTTATATAGCCTAAAAATTAAATTTTTTCATTCCTTTTTAATAAAATTTAAAATCGAAAAAAAAATTATTTTTTTCCTTAACTATTAAATAAATATTCATTGCAAATATTAAGCGTTTCTTTTATTTGGACTAAAAATAAATTTCTCTAAAATCTTACGAATTAAGATTAAAATAAAGCTTTCATTCTTTACATCGCGAGATTTAATTAAATAATTTGACCAAAAAAGCAAACTTAATCAGCAGCTTAAATGCAATTTTACCAAATGGGGGTGTCGAAGTGATATTTCTCAAATAAACATTTGCGAAACAAGTATTGATTATTTATATTAATAATATAATAATTTTTCATTTTATAATCTAATTGAATAATTTCCTTAATATAATGTTTTTAAATCAACCACAGATTATAGGAAATGTTAAAAAATATGAGTGTTAAATTAAAAACGATATGAATCACAAATAACGATTATTAAACAATTTGGATGAATCAGAAAATTAAATTATATCAATTAAATTTGAAAAATTCTGGTAAATTGATTCGTGTAGTTAACTTAAATTTCATTTTTTATTTAATTTATATTTGCTAAAAGAATTAAAATAACCTATCGAAGCTTAATAGGTAGTTTTTTTATTTTTTCCTTTTCGTAAGGTTGAAATAAAAAAAACTATATTTTTTAAATAGTGATTAAATAAGAAAAAAAATTATTTCTTCAAAATAACCCTAGCTATCATTTGCATCAAAATTTTTGAGATTGAAATTATTCCACTGATAAAGATTGCTATTGTCTCTTATGAAATTAAACTTTTTACTATTTTTAAACTTAACAATTTAACCTAAATATGATGATAAAATTATTTAAATTCTTTGTAATTTAAACCAACTTTAAATCTTTATCTTTTACTAATAAAATTAAGAATGATTTAAAAGTTTATTTTAAAAATTTTTTAGATAAAAATATTTTTCTAAACTCATTTAGATAAACTTAACAACATCATGTTAAATAGTAATTATTAAGCTTTTGAGTAATTTTAAAATTTGATTCTAAAGGTTATGTCGTGAATTACATCCTTAATCGTGACTTATTTCTAAATTTTGATTGATAATAGTTATTATTTAATCTAAATAAAATTTTTGTTTGCACAAAAATAATTAATCAGGTTTTTAAATTTATTGTCATTGTCTATGAGTAAAATAATTAGCAGAATTGTCGTAAGTCGGCATCTATAACTGAACCAAAATCTAATTCAATTCAATTTTTTAGACAAAAAATCCTTTAACTGATCATTTTTTGAAAAAAATATACTTAAAAATCAGAAAATGTGAAAAGCTTTATTGACGTCTAAGAAATCTTATAATACCTAAATAAGCAATCTTTGTTTTATTTTGATTATATCATTATTAAATTTCGACCGATTTTAAGATAAATATTTTAATCAAAATATCCTCTTTTTATATGAAATTTAATTTAATATCAAATGATCAGATTTTTACTTGTAATCAATAAAAAACCCATATTTTATTTAAGATTTAATATCAATTAATTTTTTAATTATTTTTATTGATTTGTAAATCGTAGGAAGATGTATTTTCAATTTGATAATAATCTATATGATAGGTATGAAATGCCAAATTACTTTATTGACTCTGTGATATTAACCGCACTTAATTTTTGAAATATGACCTAAGATTAAATTAAATAAACAATTATTAATCGGAATTTTTTGGTGCATAAGAAAAAAATTTCTTAAGATATTAAAATTTAATCAAATTAAAAGACAATCATTATATAATAGAAAATAAATGTTATTAATGCAACAAATTATCAAAAGAAAGAAATTTTTTTTTATTAAAAATTTTTATTAAAAATTAAATCCTTAAATAAAAATTTATTTTTATCACAAATGATTATTATTGGTGCTAATAAATTCCAAAAATTGATCTGAGCAGACGATACCAAAAATATCTCCTTTGTGTATATTTAAATCTATGTACAAATGTTTTTATATAATTTAATATAATTTAATTTTAAAATAATTACTTTTTTGTTCATTTAATATAATTGCATAGCCTTCAGAGTCCAAAGAACACTGTAATTTTTTAAGTTTATCAGCTGAAGCAATAGTTACATAACGGTCCAGAGCAGCTTTGGACACTGGATCACTTGGAGCGATTGCGCCTAGAACTAGCTTGTTCATTATATTTTTTTTACTGATAACATTTTTCAAAATTCTATAAAAATAGTAATTAAAAACAAAATTTCGATTATATAAACTTACCCATCATCGAATTGAAGCAACAAATCTATTGATTTATTTTTGAAAATTTGAATCGCTTTCGAACAACTAACAGAATCATCCACAATGTACTCATCAATTGGTTTTAGAATATTTTTAATTTGATTTGTAGCCAGTGAAGCCCACCAAGGTTCATTTTCAGCCAAAACAGGTTCCATAAATCCTCTTGTTATCATCCATTCGTCACTCAAATATTTAGTCCTTAATAAAAATTTGGATAAATAATTTTTCTTTTAAATAAAATTATCATCTACATGTAGTTTCTAATTGAGTCTGGAAGGATAACAACTGCATTTTGTCCTTCTTTAAGCCCAAATTTTTTAATAGCTTCAATGGCACAATATGTTGCCGAACCGCTTGAGCCTCCACATAGAATACCTTCTCTCTTAATCAGCTGTCTTGAGGCCAAAAATGACTCTTTATCCACTGACTTGAACCAATAATCCACATGCTTTCTATCGAGAACAGTTGGCAAAAAGTCGTAGCCGATTCCCTCGACTTCATAAAAACCGGATCCTGAAAATTCATTCAAATTATCTGGCAATGCGAGTAAAGAGCCAACAGGATCAACACCAATTACAACACATTGGGGACATTTTTCCTTAATTTTACGCGCAATACCGCAAATAGTGCCTCCGGTACCAGCTGCAGAAACTACCAAATCAACTTTTCCATTTAATTGATTTACTATTTCCTCGGCAGTTCCATCATAATGCGCCAAAGGATTATAAGCATTTGTATATTGGTCCAAAATAAATGCAGATCCAGGCTTTTCAGCATTTAAGCGTTCTTTAATTCTTTGCGCTTCACTTATGTGCGAATTTGGAGCATCAAATGCAGCACTAGTAGGAGTTCTAATTATGGTAGCTCCTAAGGCTTTCAAAACGTCATTCTAATTAAATTTTAAATTAATTTTTCCTTTAGGTGAACAAATCAAAGTCACTTTTTCTTTCGACATTTTTTCAGGCATCACCTACAATCAAATTTAATTAATATAAGAAAAAAAAATCAAAAGAAAATATTTACAATTATACATTTATAGCCTTTGACTGCGCAAGTCAAAGCTAGACCAATACCTGTGTTACCACTTGTTGGCTCTATGATGTAATCACCAGGTTTAATTTGGCCCATTCTTTCCGCTTCTTCAATCATGCGAATTCCTTCATTTCAATATTCTTTAATATAATTTATAACTTTTTTTTCCAATTTTTACCAATTCGGTCTTTAACACTTCCACCTGCATTTAAATATTCACATTTGGCATCTTGAAAAAGGCATAAATTAATAGATAAATATAATTAAATGAAATAAATCAGTGGTACATAGATTGCAACTAATGCCGTGATCTTTGGATAAATTTTTTAAAAGAACTAATGGAGTATTTCCCACCATATCAAGTATACTAGAGCAGGGTGTATTTGAATGTCTCTCTGGCCTATTATGAATTTATTTTTAGAAAAAAATACAATCAAGTAAATTGGTACTTATTGACATGGTGATGAGGTGACTCTAGTTTTGACTCGGATTCCAATGATTGAACATAGGTACAGCCATGTGGTTTATCAGGTCTGATAAAATTCTTCACAGGACATAAATTCGACATGGTTTGATTTTAATATCTAAGTATTTAACTTTGAACAAATGTGGTAAATTTATAATGAAAAAAATTTCCAAAAGCAAAGCGAAAAATTATAATACAACAAAAATAATTTGATTTAAAAAAAAAAAACTTAAAATTAAATAAAAGCTTTCCAAGGTATAGAACAATGAGTAGTGAGACTTGTTTTTCTCTTTAATTTTTACTTAAGTAATTCTCTCTGAACTGGAGTTGTATTTTAAAAAACTTAATACAAAATCAAAAAAATTATGATAAAACGTGCTTTGCTAAAATGCAAATTAGCTTTTTGGTTCTGAATACATTTGTTTGGCATTAAGAAAATAATAATTTAAGACTTAGATCAAAAACTTTGGCTAATTTATAAAAAAAAAATCACAACACACCCAATTCAGATCAAACCATTAATGAGAGCTTTTGCATCGCTCCTTTTATTAAGATAAAATCTTAAAAATGATAACCAAACTAGACATGAACATCCATTTGACATTTAAAATTTTTTATTGATATGATTCTTGAGGCAATTTTAGGAAATTTTTAATTTATCTATAAAATTAATCAATTCTTAAAATTTTAGCATAATTTCATTTTTCTTAAAAGAATATAAATCAATGAATTCATAATTAAAAGCCAAAAAAATTGAAATTCTTTTATGCCTTTTTAAAACTGTTGCCATCAAATCTACTGCGAACCAAATATTAAAATATTGTTAATGTATTAATTAGAATAAAAATTGAACATGCCCTTTTCTTCCAAAAATTAAAAAATAAATAAAACGCTTTTGAGAATAAAGAAATATTAAAAGTAATACGGAAATCAATATTTACCTTTTCAAAATTTTGCTTTAATTCCATGATTAGGCAAAATAATGTTTTTATATTTTTAAAAATAAAAACACAATTGAGAGCTTTTATGAAAAAAAATTTAATTTTTGTTCTAAGTTTTATTTTGACATTAAATTAAGTAATTTTTGTCAACTAAATATTCTTTTGGCAAAATCAAATTTCGACAGCATTTGGCACCAATTTTTAATTCGATCTGATTGAATGCAGTAATTTTTTTTTCAAATTGAAAACCAATTTTTTTAAACATGTTTATACTTGGCTCATTTTGTTCTGTTATTTTTACCATAAATTCACTAATTTTTGGATCATGTAAATAAGTATCGCAATAGGTGATCATCAGACGGATCGATTCAGATCCAAAGCCTAGACCACGATTTTTTTTATCAACAATCATAATTTCTAACTCGCCAATATACTTATTCTCCTCATCAAAATCAACACTTAGAAAACAATTCACGTCACCTATCATTGATTCAATCTCTTTAGTTGGGTTATCCATTGAATTACAGGTGTCATAAAGATCTTTTCTTAAAACTATAAAAGTCAGCTTATCTGAATCATTTTGCCACTTGGATTGCATCTCATATTCTTCTTCCAAAGTGAGAGGCTCCGATGCAGTCAAATTTTGTATTTCTTTTATTGACATCCACTCATGGTATTTTGCCACATGATGCTTACGGTATGGAACCAAAATCACTTTTTGACCGACAATTCTCGTATTTTCATTTAACTTCATTTTAGTTCAGTCGAATATTTTAAATAGAGTCTAAAATGGCATGTATCAAGCGTCATTGTTTGAAAATTTTAAATTAATTTTAATATTTAATTTAATTCTAAGTTTAATTTTATTTAAATTTAATATGATATATTTACTAAATTTGTATAAAGAAAGTTTTTTGATACATTTGAATTTATAGATTAATAAAAACTTTAAAACCAAAGAAAAATTATTTTTCAGTGCTATTTAGACATTAAAAATAAATTCAAAAATAAAAGGAATTATCGGTTTTAAAAAAGTCCGATTTTTCTCAAGAAGTATAAATCTTGAATTTCTATTTTTTGAAAAATTCAAACTAAGACTGAAAAGCCAAGACTCGGTTTTTATAATCAAGTCCTTTTTAGACAATATTGAAAAACTTTTTTTTAAATTGCTTTTCATCTAACATGTATTGATAGAAAAATAAAAATAAAAATAAATTATTTGAAAATAATCTTAAATTGTTTTGCTGAATATAAATTAATATTTTATATTTATTTAATTGTTTGACCAAAATGATTGAGAAGAAAAAATATGACAAATTAACTCAAGATTCTGAAAAATATATCTCTGAGTCGAGGACCATAGCTTATTTGGAAAAATCTTATGGAACTGGTTTTAAAGAAGTAAGTAATTTAGCTTAAGTCAAATAAAAAAAATTAATTGTTATTAGTATTCTCATTTCGAAAATCAAAATCAAAATGATAAATTAGACAAAAAAGTGAAAGAACGAGAAACATGGATGGGAAAAAATGATTTTTTCCTTTCAGCTCTCGCATATGCAGTAGGACTTGGTAATATTATTTACAAAAAAAATCAATGTAAAATAAACATTTAAAAGGTGCTGTATGGCGCTTTCCATATTTGTGCTATAAAAATGGTGGCGGTGTTTTTTTGATTCCATACCTAATTTTTTTGGTGACAATTGGTTTTCCTCTAGTTTTTCTTGAACTTTGTGTCGGACAATTTACATCAAATGGTCCTTTAACTTGCTGGCGGATGACACCTTTGTTTAGAGGACTAGGACTGTCAATGAACATAGCCAATACTTATCTATGCATTTACTATAATGTTATTCTTGCATATGCCATTTATTTTTTATACCATACAATTAAGAATGTGGCTGGTAGACTTCCATGGGAAACTTGTACACTTGAATGGTCTTCTCCTAGTTAGTTTTAGTTATTAATTTTTAAATTAATTATAAATTTTTGAAAATCATAGATTGTTTGGATGAACATAATACATTTAATATTTCTGTAGTTAAATGTACCAAAGATTTTTTAAAATGTAATGATGGAATTTGTTATGAAAAATTAAGTAATGCAAATGAGACTCTTAACTGTTCTTCAAGCGGATTGATAAGTATAGGTGTTTGGAAAACAGCTTTTCCATCGCAAGACTTTTGGGAGTAAATTAAAGTTAAATTGTATTTAATTCAATTAATGATTGGTACTTTCTAGGAAGATTATTTTGGAAAAGAGTGATTCAATCGACGAAACAGGACATTTGGTGTGGCAATTAGTTTTGGCCTTATTTGTATCATGGATTTTTGTGTATTTAATGGTCTTAAATGGAATTAAAGTCTCAGGAAAATTGGTCTATTTTACTGCCTTATTTCCTTATGTCGTGCTTTTCATCCTCGGTATTCGGGGATGGACACTTCCTGGTGCTTATGAAGGTATCAAATATTATATTTATCCGGATTTATCTCGTTTAAGAGATTATACTGTTTGGACTGGTAAAATTTTTATTTTTTTAGCATTCTAATTTTTATTATAATCATATAAGATGCAGCAGTTCAGCTTTTTTTTACATTTAGCGTGGCTTATGGAGGACTGATCGCTTTAAGTTCATACAACACATTCCATACGAATATAATGAGGTAATTTATTTAATAAAAAAAAATTGACATTTAAAAATTAAAGAGAAAAAGGCCTAGAGAGATTCAAATAAATTTTAAATTAGAAGCAATTTGAATCTTAATTTCATAAAAATACAAAATATCTTCGAATTAAGATTTTTTAAATAATTACTGAAAATTTAGTTAGGAAGTAAAAATAAGTTTCAATAAAATACTCATTTTTTTCATTTAAAATAAAAAACTATTTTTTGTTAGAGATGCCATTTTGGTCTTTGTAAGTAATTGTTTTACATCAATATTTGCTGGTAAGGATAACTTAGATTAAAATAATTCAAAAATAAACAATTAAATTATAGGATTCGTTGTATTTGCATTTATTGGATATCTATCATTTAAAACTGGTCAAGATATTAATGATGTGATCCAAGCTGGTATTGTGTTCACTTGTAAATAATAAAGCGAAGTAAAAATTGTTTTTTCAAGGACAAGGTTTAGCTTATGTCGTTTATCCATTCGCGGTTACTACCATAAAAGGATCATTTTTTTGGGCTTTCTTATTTTTCTTTATGATGCTGGTAAATGATTTTTAATTAATTAAAGATTTTATTTAATATTTGTTGTAAAGATACTTGGTCTTGATACAATGGTAAGATAACTATTGATATAATTTTTTAATTTGTTTTTTTTTTGAAATAGATGGCCAGCGTTGAAACCTTGGTAAGTTTTATAAAAATCCTATTTTAGAATAGAAATTAAAATTAAACTAATTAGATTACTTCCATTCTGGATGGATTTCCATTCTTGAAAAAAAATTGTTTGAGACGGAGAATTACAGTGACTGTTTTATGCTTTGTTCTGTTTCTTGGAGGCTTGATTTTTTGCTTTCAATCCGGAACTTATTGGTAAAAAACAAATAATATTTAAATCCTTGATTATAAATTTTTGAAGGATTGAAGTATTCGACGCATTTTCTGGCAACTGGGCTATTCTATTGGTGGCATGTTTAGAGTGCATTTCTATTTCATGGTTTTATGGTATTTAAAAAAGCGCAAAAATGCTCTTGTTATATTAAATATTTAATATATAAAATTTTTTAGGATTTGATAACATTAAAAATGATATTAGTGCAATGTTAGGTTGCCAGTTAACACGGAACAAGTATTTTTTATTTTGGAAAGTAATGTGGACAGTGGTTTCGCCGTTTGTTCTCTTTACTGTGTGTGTATTCAACTGGATTAACTTTAAAGGCTTGAAACAAAACGAATATACATTTCCCCACTGGACAAATGTTCTTGGCAATTTGATTTCTTTTTCAACTTTATCAGGTGTAATAATTTGGTCAATTTATGCACTTTTAACAACTGTTATTATCAAAAAAAAAGTACACTTATTTTAAAACAATGATTTAGAAAAAAATAAATCTTTTTTAGCCTTTGAAATCTCTCTTTGTCCCAGACATTGGATGGAAACCTTTGAAAGAAGAGCATTGTATTTTGGTAAATGAATTACACGAAAAAGAATTCATGCAAAAATTAACAAATGATTGATAAATCCTTATTTATAAGTATTTTAATTTCGATTTATAAAAAAAATTCAAATTTTTGTTTTATTTTAATATGAATAATTTTAACTTTTAAAAAATATTAAATTGTAATTTAAAACATTTTTATACAACCGAATTTTATCATTTAAAAATTAATAAATTGTATTTATCAAAACAAATGTTTTATTTTGTTTGAAAACTAAACTGAAAAGTTATATTGACTTGATTTTTATAATGGTCTTGAAAACTAAACCAAAATTATATTAGAACTGGCTCTAAATTAAAAAATAAAATTCTCGAATTTCAGATTGTAAATTATTTTTTGAAAAAATGACAAGGTTACTATCTGAATTCCAATTGTTAATGCTTTATCTCTAGATATTATTTTAAATTTTTCCAAACAATATCAATTTTAAAATTTAAACTTTTAAATACATTTAATTTGATGGATGCTTAGAAAGAGATTTGTTTGCCAAAGCGATAGTTTTAAAGATAATTTATGTAAGCATTTTATTTAATTAATTTTACGAAAATTGTTAAACAAATATTTAAAACCTCGCTTAATTGTTTATTTTTCATTTTTAAAACCAAATTGTTTCATTTAATGTAGCCAAATTTAGATGACAAGTTATTCAAAAAGCTGGATTAAAAATAAATATCCTATTTAATTTATTTGATAAAATACTACATGTTATTTAGATCAAGGTAGATGTTATTTTAAATGTTTGTTAATTTTTTTCAATTGTTAAAGGTTATATATAATTTTTAAACGTTCATATAATCCATTTTAGACACTCAAAGTGATACATTCTTTAAAAAAATTTAAATTCTTAGAAATTTAGGACTTTAATCATGTCGAAAATTGAAAAAAAAGAAAAAGAATACGACGATGTTAGCGAAATTGTAACAATTGTTAAAAATTAATTAATAAATGATTAATAAAAAAATATTTATCAGACAGTAGCTAGTCAAGAATTGGACTCTTGGAGTGAGACCGATGAACATCGAGAAACTTGGTCAGGAAAATTTGATTTTTTTCTTTCGGCATTGGGATATGCGGTAGGTCTTGGTGCTATTTGGAGATTTCCATACTTATGCTATAGAAATGGTGGTGGAGTTTTTTTGATACCATTTTTTTTCTTTTTGTTTTTGGTTGGTATTCCACTTGTATTTCTCGAATTATGTGTTGGTAACTAATTTTAAAAATTTTTAAACAATTATTACATCAAATAATAAGGACAATTTACTTCAACTGGGCCTTTAACCTGCTGGCGGATGGTACCTTTATTTAGAGGTAATATTTGATATAATTTAAAAGGAATTAAAAATTATTTTAAGGTATCGGCCTAAGTATGAATATTGTAAATGCGTACCTGTCAATTTTTTACAACATGATTATTGCTTACTCCTTGTACTTTCTTGTTTTATCTTTCAACTCAAAGCTTCCCTGGCAAGATTGCAACCCTGAGTGGTCAAGTCCTAGTAATTAGATTCAATTTTTGTGTATAAACTTCCTACTTATTTTTTAATTTAGACTGTGTTGACGATTATAGTCCAGATAAATTCACATTTACAAATTGTATGAATTCAAGCTTATATCTAAAATGTGACAATGGAAAATGTTTTAACCTTTATACCATGGATGGAAAAATTGGCAATTGTAACATGAATGAAACAATGCTGTAATTTTAAAATCAACTATCCAAATGTAATTTTTCATTTTTTATTTGATTAGACAAATGGTTGGTTGGTGGAATCCAACATTTCCGTCCCAAGATTTTTGGAAGTAAAAATTTTTAAATTGAATATTCCCAAAAAACTCAATGAAAATTTTTTTAGTAAAGTAATATTGAGAAAAAGTTCAGGAATTGAAGAAACTGGGGAAATCGTCTGGCAACTAGCTGTTGCTTTGGCTATTGCATGGGTAGGTGTTTATGCGATGGTTATCAAAGGAATTCATGTAAACTAAAGATAACAATTGATTTTTGATTTTATAACTCATCTAAAAGGCAACTGGAAAAATCGTTTATTTTACAGCAACTTTTCCCTATTTGGTACTCTTAATTCTTGGAATTAGAGGATGGCTTTTACCTGGCGTCGGAAAAGGAATTGAATTTTACATTTATCCAGACTTTTCAAAACTCTCTGACATAAACGTTTGGTACGATGCTGCAAGTAAAATAATTTAATAACAAATAACGAAAATTTTTGCTAAATTTAAATTAAAAGGTCAAATTTTTTTCACATTAAGGTAAATGTTATTTTTAATCTAATATCTAATATTTAGTTTACTAATATGGTTTTTATCAAAAGTGTTTCATATGGTGGTTTAGTCGCTCTTTCTTCCTACAACAAATTCAACAATAATATATTAAGGTAATTAAATATATCTATATTTAAGAAAAAAGTCGAAATTTAAAAATTTTTTTAAATTCATATTTATTTTCTTTTTCTCTCTAGTTTTTTTATTTTAGAGACTCAATAATAGTATCTATTAGTAATTGTTTAACATCTGTTTTTGCTGGCTTTGTTGTATTCAGCTTTATCGGATATTTATCACATGTAACTGGACAAGAAATAAATGATGTCATTCAGGCGGGTAATAATTAAAAAATTAAATCAAAATTTTAACTAAAAAAAAATCATAAAATTGAAGGTCAAGGTCTAAGTTTTGTGGTATTTCCATACGCAGGTAAAAATTACGCCAAATTTTATTCTTTTTGTCTTGATAAAAGTAATTATTTTAGCAACAACGATTACAGGAGCTCCTTTTTGGGCAGGACTGTTTTTCGTTATGATGCTTGTCTTGGGTCTAGATACTATGGTAATTATTTTACCAATTTAATTTGTTTTAAAAATATATATTTTAGATGGCTAGTGTTGAAACAGCAATAACAAGTATTTTGGATGCATTTCCTTCAATGAAAGCTACTTCATTTAGAAGATACTTGAGCATAACAATAATATGTTTGATTTTTTTTGCGGTTGGACTGATTTTCACTACACAATCTGGCACCTACTGGATAGGTAAGGATCAATTTTATTCCAATGTGCTAATTCCTTATATTTTATAGAAATTTTCAATAATTATGCTGGAGGTTGGGCTGTAATTTTTGTTGGCGCATTTGAAGCTATCTCTGTTAGTTGGTTTTATGGTTTTGGAAATTTCAAGAAAGATATAGAAGTAATGATAGGAAAACGATTTACAAAATATAAGATATTTTATACATGGAATATCTTTTGGGCAGTTTTAACACCTGGAATCTTGATTGTAAATAAATAAAATGGCTATTTTTAACTATTTTAAAAATGAACAAATTAAGGCTTTGGCCATTTTAGCAATTAAAAACTCGAGTATCATTGAACAAGATGGTTATACTTTCCCTTATTGGTCACATATACTCGGAGAAATAATGACATCATTAACTTTAGCTGGAACGGTATTATGGGCGCTATGGTTGGTGATCGATGCTTTATTTATCAATAAAAGAGTATAAAAAAAAATTAATTAAAGCAAAGTTTATCTAAATTTTTTAGCCTTTGTCATCACTGATAAAACCTGATTTTGAAAGTTGGAGACCAAAAAAAGGATATCATTATGATGCTATGTTGGTCGCTCACGGACTCGAACCTAAGAAAAGACCCAGTAGAAAAAATCTCCAGGCTTTTGAGAATATTGTAAGATTTAAATAATTTAAATTAATTTTTAAAAAATTTTTCTTTTAGTCTTTCAATGAAGAATCTCGATTTTAATTAATTCAAATTAAATTATAAAAATTTTGAACAATTTAGATAATTTAAATTTCAAGCTTGTTTTATAATTTTAATTTTAATTACAATGTTTTAAATTGAAAGAATTAAAATAGAATTTTTAATAATAAAATTTTGATATTTACCTTGCTGCTTTTGATCGAAAATAAGAATTTATTTGAAATTATTTAATGCAGTTCGAAATTAATTTGCTAAATTAATAATCTGATATTTTTTCGTAGTCTATTGTTTGATAAATTATAAATATATCTGATTAAAATAATACTTTATTAAGTAATTAATCAATTGATTTGTAGTACAACTTAAGCTAACACATTAATTTTTATATCTATTAACTGATTGAAGTTAAATGAAAAGTCTCCAGATAAAACCATTTTTCTAAAAACTGGATTAAACCAAACTAATAGAACAATTTGACAAGTTAAGTCCTAGCTCCAGTTAAGAAGAAAAAACAAGCACAAGATAACTTGTATAAAAATAAATAAATAAAAAATTAAAGAATATTAAATTTAGATCATAAAACTTGATTATTTAGATCGTAAAATATTTAAAGTACTTTCCTGATTTTCTTATTCAAACATTCTAGACATAGACAGTGAAGCCTTTTCAATTTAAAGTAATAATCATAAAATCATCGCAATTAATATTCTTATATCATTTATTGTTTGTCATTTCGGTATTTTAAGTTTTTAGAATTTTATTTATATAAAAAACTTGAAAGCATAAAATTTCAATTTAAAGCTTCATTATAAATACATATTAGATAACTCCATTTTTTTATAATAAAGACTTGAAATATTCTTTTTTGAGAATAAAGATATTAAAATATATTTAAATTTGTTGAGACTCAGATCATTATGAACTTAAATTAAAAAAAAACTGGATAATCACATTATAGGTTTCTTTTGATTAATTCAAAACAATTTTTGACTTAAAAATTTTCAGTTTCTAGCACATAAATTTTTATATTTTTTAAAATTATCAAATAATATTATCTTAAAAATAGAACCACTGATTTTATAATGATTTCTGATAGTTCTCTTAATCAAAAAACCGAATCAGAAAATGAACATGATAAACGAGAAACATGGAGTGGAAAGTTTGATTTTTTCCTTTCAGCATTGGGATACGCAGGTTCAAATATTTTAATTAAAAAATAGATAAAAATCATATTTATCTATTTTAAAACCGATCTTTAAAATAAAAAATAAATAATGTATTAATTTAGTTGGACTCGGAAATGTATGGAGGTATTTAGCAAGAAAATTTGAAAATATCTTAAAATAAATGAGAAAACATTTAGATTTCCCTATCTTTGCTATCGAAATGGTGGTGGCGTCTTTTTTATACCATACTTTATATTTATGTTTCTAGTTGGAATACCATTGGTATTTTTAGAACTTGGTGTTGGTAAGGAATAAGTAGATATTCATTTACCTAATTAATTTTTTCAAAAGGTCAATTCACATCAAACGGTAAAATTAAGATTATTTTTAAAATATAAAACTATTTTGAAAAGGCCCTTTAACCAGCTGGAAGATGGTTCCATTATTTAGAGGTATTGGCTTGTCAATGAATATTGTCAACTTTTATCTTGTTTTATATTACAATATGATAATTGCTTATTCACTTTACTATTTGGTAATTTCATTTACATCAAAACTGCCTTGGCAAGAATGTAATCCTTCATGGTCAAGTCCAAGTAATGCTTAAACAAGTTAAATTTTTTTTTTGAATTTTTTTCAAATTAGATTGTGTGGATGACTATAGCCAGCAAAATTTTCTTCGTGTAGCATGTGATGATTTCAACAATACATTAAGATGTGATAATGGTCAATGTTATAATCTCACAACTTTGACTGGTTCGATTGCAAATTGTAGTACTAATCAAACTGATTTAGATTTGATCGGATGGTGGAATCCATCGTTTCCGTCGCAAGATTATTGGAAGTATTTTGATAAAATATTTTCACTAATTTAAATCTAAATTAATTTTAAAGTAATGTGATATTGATGAAAAGTTCTGGCATTGATGAATCTGGAACTATCGTTTGGCAACTATTAGTGGCTTTAATAGTAGCATGGATTATGGCTTGGTGCATGGTCGTTAAAGGAATTGGCGTAATCGATTTTAATATAATAGATCTATTTAAGTGATATGTAAATTATTTCAATTCTTAAAAGATATCAGGCAAAATTGTTTACTTTACAGCATTGTTTCCATATGTTGTCTTGCTTATCCTTGGAATAAGAGGCTGGATTCTACCTGGTGCCAATAAGGGTATTGAATTTTATATAAAACCAGATTTTTCCAAATTGTCCGACATAAATGTTTGGACAGATGCAGCATGTAATATTAAAATCAAAAAACAAAATTCAGTTTATTTATTTATTTAATTTAAGCACAAATTTTTTTTTCTTTAAGGTATTTTTTTAAATATATAAAATAATTTTTTTCCATAAAAAATTTAATAGCATTGCGTATGGCGGTCTGACATCTCTCGCTTCATATAATAAATTTCGAACTAACATTATGAGAGATGCTATAATTGTGTCATTGAGTAATTGTTTATCTTCAATTTTTGCTGGTTTTGTGATTTTCAGTTACATGGGTTATTTATCTCATGTTACTGGCCAACCGATCAATCAAGTTGTACAACCAGGTAAATTTTTTGTTACCTAGAAAGTTAAAAAATTGATAAATTTATCTTATTTTTTTTAAGGACAAGGACTCGCTTTTATTGTTTATCCATATGCAGGTAATGATATTTATTTTTTGCTTTTTAAACATTTGATAACTTGGATTTGACCTTTAGTTACTACCATTCCACCGGCTCCACTATGGGCCATATTATTTTTTATCATGATGCTTATGTTGGGAATTGATTCAATGGTGAATATAAAAAATTTAATATCAAAAATCATTTATTTACAAAATTTAATAAAGATGACAAGTGTTGAAATTACAATTACAAGTATATTGGATTTTTTTCCAAAATTAAGGAAAAAAAGCATGTATAAAATAATAACAATCACCGGAATATGTGTCATTCAATTTATTACCAGTTTGAATTTCACTTTTCAATCAGGAACATATTGGATTGGTAATATATTTATTTAAGTTAAATTATTAATTAACAAAATTATAAATAAACTAAGAGTTTGTTGATTACTATTCTGGAAACTGGGCAGTATTTTGTGTAGCAGCACTCGAAGCCATTTCGATTTCATGGTTTTACGGTAATTTATGATTATCTCAATAGATTATCTTAATTTTCTTTAAAAGGACTTGGGAATTTTAAGAAAGATTTATCATTAATGATAGGAGAAAAGTATACAAATAGCAAGTTATTTTATGGATGGTATGTCTGTTGGTTTTTTATTTGTCCATTGTACCTAATAGTAATTTTTACTATTTATTAAAAGTTATTTTTTACAATTTATTTTGATTGAAATTAGGTTTTGATCATTATATCATTTGTAAATTCAAAGCCTTTAAAAACAGGGTCATATACTTATCCTCGATGGGCTCAAATCCTTGGACAACTGATGACTGTGTCTACATTTTCTGGTACGTTCCTCTGGGCCATATGGCTGGTTATTAGAAATTTGTTCATTACCAAAGAAGTAGTTTATTTTTACCAACAAGATTATTTTTTATACAGATTTTTAGCCATTGGTCGATTTGATAAAGCCAGATTTTGAAAATTGGAAGCCTTTAAAAAAATCGGATCATTTAAGAATGAAACTTATTCATGGTTTTCCAATCGATGAAAGCGAAGAGCCTGACAACAAAAGAATTGAAATGGAAAAGTTTTAAACCTAATTACTTTTATTTATTTTTAATTTTCAATTTTTTCTATAGACAAATTTTACTGTAACTGGTTTATTATAAATTTAGGGAAATGTATTATAAGCCTATCTGAATTTCTATTTACAATCATTTGATAACCAGAGGCTAAATTATTTTTATTTAACTTGGAAAAATTATATTCTTGCTTTTAATTATGCTTTGTTTTATTTTTAGAAAAATTTAGAATTAAAAAATAAAATTTTATTTAATTCAAATTCTACTCAAATTAGAAAAATTATGATTACGTAATAAAAAAGGTTATGTATATAAATAATATTCAAAAATGGAATATAATTTTACGCTATTTTTTATTACTTAAGTGCTATTAGTTAACATTATCAAAGATTTATTAAACGCACACATAAATCAACTTGATGTTATTTTATTTGATTATTTTTATTATGCATTTAATTAATTAGGTTAAAACAGTCAGCATTTTTACTGAATTGTTGATTCAAAATTTTTTATTAAATTAATTTAAAAAAATAGAAAAAAGTGAATGAATCTGAAAATGAATACAATTATCAATATAACTACAAAAATGATTTTTTAAAATGCAGATAACTTGGCATTTTTCCAATTTTTGATCTAGATAAATTTTTGATTTGTGTCCAATTTTGTTCATTTTTTCCATAAACGATCTTTTGGATTCTATTCAAAGTCCATGTTGATTATATGCAGACGACTTGAAAATATTGGATGTTTTTAATAAGAATGAATTAGGATCGACGCAGCTTCAGAGTGACCTCTTTGAATTAAGCAACTGGTCAGTAAAATGGTCTACTGAACTAAATGTATTAAAGTGTAAAATTATGTATATTGTTCGAAATAGGAATAAAACCCGATATACGGTTCCAATCTTGGATGAGGCAGTGACTATTAAAGAAACTGTTGAAAAAAAAGACATCGGTGTTGTTGTATCTAATGATCTAAAATGGAACAAACAATGTTCATCTGTGGCATATAAAGCCAACAGAGTGTTAAGTCAAATTAGGTTCAATGTTTGGAACCCTTCAACGAAAGCTGGCATAAACATCATCGAAAGAGTCCAAAGAAGAGTGATAAAGCTAGTCCAATGTTTGATGGAAGCTATTTCAAGAAAGGGTAAGGGCTTTGGACCTAAAGAGCTTAGAAGATCGTAGAACAAGAGGAGAACTTATTCAAATGTTCAAGATAGTCAACCGTCATGAGAAGAACAACCTAATGAAAGATGTGAATCTGGCTATAAGTTTGAATCTGGACTTAAGGAGAAAACATAACATGAAAATAGAGAAAAAAATTTGCAAACAAGCTACATCAAGATATAAATTTCGGACCAATAGAGTTTCAAAATGGAATGCTTTACCGGAAAGTGTTGTTAACTCAGAGACAGTTGATGGGTGGAGTGGGTATCGATAGAGAAGTGTTTGATATAGAACAAAGAAAGGAAAGACTGACACAGTTCTTATAGAACTAAATGCCGAAAGGCATTAGTATATATTTCTATACTTCATCCTCATA
The DNA here is from genome assembly GCA_016802295.1 of Brachionus rotundiformis. Lineage (NCBI taxonomy): Eukaryota > Metazoa > Rotifera > Eurotatoria > Ploima > Brachionidae > Brachionus > Brachionus rotundiformis. The sequence goes on from JAESIW010000157.1 coordinate 816,226, forward strand.
ACTACTGTTACCAGGTGGATAAATGACTAGCTTAGGTCGTATTATTATTCATTTGTAATCTTTAATTAAGTATCTAAGTTTCTCAAATTGAGTGAATTGTCGCTGGTTACAATGTAATTTAAATATGTAAAAATTCCTTTTTTATATATTATTTTTGAGATGCTTTTGGGCTCTAGTTTTAATAAATGTTAATAATAATTGATATATTTAATTATATTCAAATTATGGCTAAAAGAGGACAAGAACTATGCATCTCAGACGGAAATAATGGTCCATCAACAAATACAACTAATACTATTAATATAAATTTTTTGAACATTTTATTTCATTTCAATTTGATTTTGAATTTCCTTAAAATTATTTTTCTTTTTTTTTGTAAATTTACTGCTACCAAAGTACTACTAAATTTAGTCTCATTCCCTAGGTCTAATGCTGTAGCTTATATTATTATTATTTTATAAGTATGAGTTGAAACTGTAATTTATTTTTAATAGCGTCTAATCAATTTTTTGGCGATAAATGCGTTTATAAAACATACGTAGTTACTTAAGCGTCATACTGTAAAAACTGATTACATTTAAGTAATTTTATAAAGCAGTTAATTACCACCCTTTAAAAATTCAATAAGTAAAAATGAAATTAAAAATAACTCTAATCGTTTTGTCACCAAATAAACAAATAATCTTGTGAAATTATTTTATTCAAACGAAAATTAAAATTGAATGTAATTTTAGATAAATTTGAAATTTCGATAAAAATATTACTACTATCTTAATATTTGAAAAAAAGTTTAAAATCATAATTGATTAAAATCAACTTTTTGATTATTAAAGAATTAAATCTTGTACTTTTGGTTTTCTTATTGCTTTGAAAACATTAATGTATTTACAAATTTGACGTTCTATCTGAATTTTAATATTAGCCTTATGTAAAATTAATATCTCTTAAAAACATTTAATGCATGTGTAACTGCATCATGTATGGTTAGATGAATAATTGTTCTATCTAAGTATTTGCTTCCATCATTTGCCACGTTATTCATACATTTTAATCTATCAACAAAAGCATCTAAAAACATTTGGTTTTAAATTTTTTAATAATTATCATTTTAAATTACCATTGCAATCTGCTAAGAAAACAGTGACTCCTATTTCCTTAAAGTCTGATATTAGCTAAAAATTAAAAAAAAATTAATGATTTATTAAATTTTTGTTTTCATTTTACTTGATTAATAGTTTTTACTCCTACAGAATCAATGAAATTAATCGGTGAGCAGTCGATTATCAAAAATTTGAAGTTTGGAATTGGAATTTTTGAATTCTCATCAATGGTTCCTTCATCATCTGAAAAATTAACATGGACATTATTATCTCCCATTTGAGATTCGGTATCTGCATTTTGTCTATCTGCTTGATGTTCAAAAATTTCATACTCGGTCATGTAATTCTCTTCTGGATTGCTGTAGTTAAAATTTTCATTTCTGAAATTAACTTGATCTAAAAAGAGATAATAGCACAAGCTCAAATAACAATTAAATTGTATTACTTGAATCTTTATTATCTACAAGATATAAATCACAATTTTTTTCATGGACCTGGCTTTTTTTTTGCTTTGGTTTACAAAAAAAATCAGACATTGGCTAGCAAATGGGTTAAAAGTAAATATTAAAAAAAAATAAAAAAATACCATTTTGAATTCTTTTGTTTCAGATGGTTCCATGTTCTTCTTTCGCTTTTTTACAATTCTATTCATGGCAGCAATGTATTCTTGAGGTTTGGTGTTTGTGAGTTCATAAATACATTTTTTGAACCTTGCTGAATTGGTTGCATGCAAGTCAGATTGGATTCTGACTATTTTTATTTTTTGTATTTCATGAGCCTTAAAAAAATAGAAACTAATGTATTTGACAACAATAACTTTGACTTACATCTTTGTACAATTTGGTATCTTTGTATATTTCAGTTCCATGGATATTTCCCAAAATGGTAGCATATGGTCTTAAAAAATTATGATAGATAAATGTTTAATATTAAAATAATCTTTAAAATTAATTGAAAAAATATTTTACTGAGAAGATCGAACTAAATGAGAAATAATGTAAAAAACTACGCCAACACCAAGACCAATTTCCACATCCAGAATCACAACAGATAAAAATGTAATCAAAAATTGCACCTTAAAAATTAATATAAATCTTTTTTTCCTTAATTAGAAAAAACATACAAATTCGATTTTGTTGATATTCCAGTAAAACTTAAGCTCGCCTACTTTCAATAAGAGATTCTTCAATGATGCAATTATAATCGATGCAAGACAAGCTTGTGGAAGAGCTTGGAAAAGCGGAGCTATGAAGCCAAGTACCAACGCAACTATGAAACATGACACAATCGAAACCAGTTGAGTTTTTCCGCCAGCATTGTTTTGGACACATGATCGAGCCAATGATCCTCCGCTTGCCATACAATGAAAAAACGAGGAAAAAATATTGCTGGCACCATATGCGAATAATTCCTGAGTTGTGTTTATTTTGTAGCGGTGCATTTTTGAAAATAAATCACAAAGAGAAAAATTAATCGCAAAAGAAACAATCGCTATAAGGAAACATTCTACTATCATATCTTTTACAATGAAGAGTGGCGGTATTTGTGGAGGTGGTATCCTTAAAATTTAGTTCTCAATATCTTAATTGATAATTTTTATTAATAAATTTACCCGGCTTGTATTGGGCCAATTACTTTGACTTCAAAATTCTCATTAAATTTAATAAAATGAGAAATCATTGTTCCAAAAATTACCTAAAATTTACAAATTAATAAAGTTAACTTTAAAAAATTTCAAAATAATACAATTAATAACTCGGTTGGAAATGGCACTTAAAAGTAGTTTTAAATTGTTTTTATGTAAGTTTAATTTAATGCCAAAATATGACCAATTTTTATTTAAAACAAAATTAATTTTTTATAAATTATAAGAAAGCAAGAAAAGTATATTTTGGCAATGTTCTAAATTTACCGATCATTTTTTTTGAATATCGTTCATTGACATGAATTTTTATAACCATCAGAATAGTGATACAAACAATAGAAATAAGAACAGTGGTCAAATGAGCTTGGTTCAAATTGGAAAATATATCAAAATAGGTCTAAAATAACTAATTAATTAAATTCTCATCTTTTAATTTTAAACTAATTAAACCTTTGGTATCTTAAAAGCACCGAAAAATCCCTTTGTACTTATTCCAAGTACTGGTTTTAATTGTGATGTAAGTACATGAATTGCACTTCCTTTGAATAGATTAATTTGATTAAAATTTTATCTATATAAAATTATTTTTCCATACCAGCCAAAAAACCGTTTACCAAAGGCTCACTTAAATATGAAGAAAGAAAGCCGAGTTGAAATATGAACATAGTCATTTGAATTATTCCAACCCAAAAAGTAGTTGCCATCACAATGAGAACTTTGGCTTCTCCTCGGTCCAGACTTAGATAGTTGGAAACATCAATACTTTGTGAGATGTTATTCTCTAGGTTATATTGATACAAAGTTCTGTTAAAACCTTGTGGTGGAGCATATTTTCCCTCTAACTGAGACACAGTACTACTGACCATTAATGAAACAATTGCCAAAGTTCCAATTGATATTTGTCTCGATGTTCCAAAAATCCAATAGATCAACGCTGGAAACAATGAGCTGTAAAGACCATAAATTGGTGGAATATTAACCAAAAGAGCATATCCCATACTCTCTGGTATATGCATTATGCCCACAGTAAGACCGGCCAAGAGATCAGCTAGAAGGCATTCTTTAACATTGTAATTTCTAATCCATTTCCAAGCTGGAAATCTATTAGTTAAATTTTTTTTCAAACAATTTTTTCCTGGGGAACAGCTTTTAATAAGCATATTTTGTATGAAGAAAAGAATGCTAAATCCAGCAAAACTTTTCGCTTTGTATTGATGATGAAATTTATCATGATTGTAAACTGGACGGCTTATATTCACATCAATTGATAAATTTTCATCTTCTATGTATTCTTTACCTTTATCTATATTTTCGTTTTTTTCCTTAAGATTGTTATTAAACTTCATATTAAATATTTTTCTAAAAAAAAAGATTAATATTTAGATTGCGTCTAATTTACAAAATTTTGCCTGAATTTAATATTTGATGGAACTTAATTTTCTACCCAGAATTTAGATTTTAATCTTTAGTTAAAATAAAAATAGTCAAAATAAATCGTTTTTCTATTAATACATTTAAAAAAATGGCAGATTCATTAGACCGATTAAAATTAAAATAAATAATTCTTATGCTAACTTAAATGTCTTTTTGAATTTAAACAAGTTGTCAAAAATTTAGGATTAAAATATTATTTTTGGATTATTTTTAATTTTTTATTTCTGTTCGTTTATTTTCATGGTGAATCAATTAAATTTAAATTCATATGTTTTAGATTAGTTTTAATCAAATTTACAACAATTAAATTCTACCTATAATTAACATGTATGGTCAGAAAATAACATTTTTAAATATAACTTTAAATAATGTGGTATATAATTGGTAGTTTTTTTTACTTTTTGATCTGAATATTTTAAAAAATTTCAATATAATCAATGAAAACTAGAAAATACGAGATAATATATTATTTTGAATTCATTTATTTTTAATAGGTAAAATGGCTAAAAATAAAGATTTATTCTTAATATAAATTAGTTATAATTTTATTTTTGCTGCTGGTTTCTTTGGCCTCGAGCTTGTTTATAACTTTGTTGTTTGATTTGTTGAGCTTGCTGGTTCTGTTGTCCTTCTATAAATAAAAAATTTAAAATAATTTATCTATTAATAGCAATTTTAAATTACGTTGGTTACGATTTAAGAATGTACCCATTTCACCTCCTCTTATCTGAACCATTCTCTCTGTTTGGTCCATTAAATTCGATATTTTTTCTGACAGCTGAAGAGCTAGAGTTTGTAGTTTTGTAGGCTCTGTTCGATGCATAACTATTGTTTGCGTTGGTTCATCTAATGAAGCCATCAATTCTTCATTAATAATCATTTTACTAATGACACTATAGACAAAATTTCTTGGCAAATTGAACATTTTAGCCAAACTTTCAATACTAATCGACTCATAAACACCTGAAAATCGGAATAAATAAGTCCTTAGTGATTCTTCCTTAACTTTTTCTTCCAACATTTGCTTAACCTTTTCAGATTGTGGCATCAAATCCCATACTTTGGAATTCATCTTATCATTAATCAAATAATCAATGCATGATTTCCAGTCTCCTTTTTTCATTACACGTGATGCTGCAACCACATGTTCCCTCATATTTTCAGGAGGTCCAACGACCGGTTGACGTTCACTTAACTTTAATTGGTAGTGAAACTGTTTGCTTATCAGTCGCTTTTTGGTCTCAAATTCTCTTGAGCTCATAAACGGAATCTCAATCAGCATGGCCGATACCAAGTAGACACACTCAATCAATTCCAAATTAATATGCATATGAAATGGTATCAGACGCTGTCTTTCCTTAATTTCTTGTTCCTTACTTTTCTCAACATTTCTTTGAACCATTACTCCTTGAGCTAGCAATTCTTTGGCCCTATTGCCCACTTGAATGTCCAATAAAGCCGAGTGGGCGTCTTTAATGTTGCCAACTCGGAAAGCGCATAAACCAACTTGAACCATGGTTCGATTGTACAAAATTTGCAGCGGAATATCTGAATTGTCAATGCTTTCTTGCAAATGTGACATCAAAAGCAAATCTCTGGCCTCGAACCATCTGTCATGTAGTGCATTATGGTACACATGGCAAAGCATAGCCTTAGCTCTCAAACGATCAGTCGAATCGTTTGTATAAATGTATTTACACAATCGATCCACCAACTCGGCTGAATTGTTTTCATTTTTTTTATCATGTTTGTAATAGATGTTTTCTACTTTTCTAAGATAAACACGACATAACTCTTGGGTATTGCCTTTATTTTCCAAATAAGTCTGAAGTTTGTCAGTCAGGGCGTTCAACTTGGGCTCATCTTTAAGTCTTTCGACATACTCAGTTCCATGAGCGTCACATTGCTGCAATATTTTGGTAAATTCTTCATGCATACGGTCAGTTATTGTGAGGACACAACCACGAATTTTGAATGGTTTTGTCTTGTCATGGACATTTTCCTCTTCGTCCATGACACTCTCGTTAACTTCTATATCTGGATTTTCCAATACAGTATTTATCATTTCATCTAACATGCTCAAGCACTCTTGAAAAGTTTCTGGTTTCATGCAGGCACTAACCCTGGTGTTATAATCAAACGAAATTGCCATTTGGTTGAAGACAATTTTAAAGTCTATGGCGAGACCAAAGTTGTGCGCTCGGCTAATTTCGCGCAGCTCCTTGAGCATTTCCAATTGGTCATGACGATCAGTGCCTTTGCGACCTCGGGACGAGATTATCTCATTAAGCTTATTAAAGACACCGATTGGTGTTATTTCTTCATCCTTGGCAAACAATTTTCTTTCCTTTTAAAAATTTTTTAATATTATATTAAAAATTAAAAATCCCTATTAATTTACAAATTTTGGTTTCTCGGACTCTCTGTCAGTGTCCACAGTGACAACAACCTTTTTTTCTTTAGGTTTTTTTTTTTCATCTTTTTTAGTCTTGGTAGTTGTGGTATCCCTAAAAAAGTTAAAATTATTTATTTTATTGTTATAAATTTTCTTTTATTATTTACTTTAAAAAAAGCTTATAAGCATCAGCCTTGTCATAAACCAATTCTTCATCCGAAGAGCTTTCTTCAGTTTCGTCCCATGAAATATCAGATTCGCTTTCGTCTTCGCCAGATTCCGATTCCGATTCACTTTTTTCAACTTTAGCCTTACTTTTGACCTCTTTTTTTGGCTTTATTTCTTCTTCAGACTCGGATTCTTCCGATTCTGATTCGGTTTTGGAAATTTTCTCCTCTTCAGGATAAGCTTCCGGGTTAGCTCTATAATCTGA
>JAESIW010000157.1:831102-851160 GCA_016802295.1 Brachionus rotundiformis
CAATCACATATCCTTGACCAAGATCTTTGTCAACATTAAATGCCCTAATCTCGTTCTCAATAGCTTCACGTAGTTCCTCTCGGCACTTAAAGTTCCAAATTAAATTTGGCATGGCATGGTCCTGGTTAAATTTGTAATAAAATAAATCCCAATTCTCATTACTTTTAACTTGTTGTCTGCGTCTTCGAAGCACAATTACTTTTTCTTCGGCTTTCTTGTCAATGCTAATGCCAGTCATTCGTTGTTTCCAATGAGACATTACATTGCTTAGTTGCTTTTCAATCACCTTAACACTTTCTGCATTTCGAATCTGGCGCTGGAGCCGTCTGCTTTTGTTGATAAGTTGGTTCTTTGTGCTGGAGCTAACTTCATTTGTGTGATCTATAGCCATTGATAAGTTGTCTCTTGTATTTAGCAAGTCTTTATCTTTAGGCGCCTTTTCACTTGAGTATAAACTTTGCAGAAGACCAGATGGCAAAATGCGTGTAAGCAGAGACAAGGCTGTTGGATTTGAAGCGCACCAAAGTGCTACTAGACTTCGACTTAGCTGTCTCATTGTCAAAACCCGAGCGTCAAGACTTTGGGAAAACATTGCCGTGTGTAAATGCCTAGGCATTGCTCCCTCGGACAAAGACAATTCTTGCATTCTGACGGCTAATTCAGGCTTTCCCTCTTCTATTAAGGCTTTCATTATCATACCAGCTCCTTTTACTATAGCCATTGACGGATGCTGAAATAGCTTATAAAACACTCTACCATTATCTGCCACAACTTCAAGCAGGGTGTCAAACAGGTCCCCTTCAGTAGTCTCCGAAAATGGTGGACAAAGTGCATATGTCAAAAAATCCAACAATGCAGCTATTACCAATGCACCTGTACCTTTTTTTATGTGAGTTAACAAAATTTCCATAATTCCTTCCAAAAATTTGCGCGAGGACAGCAACGAAGTTTTGTTCAATTGTTCTTGTTTTAAGTCATAATCACTGTGCATTGGTTGCATCAAAGCATTCAGAAATTCAATGGTAGCATAGACCACGGCCAACTCTTCTCGTTTTAGCGCTCGGACTATTTTTCGTCCTATTGATTCGCGAAACTTTGGCAAATGTGTGAAGGCTTTGTAGCCTGACTTTGAGGCAACTAAACGTCGAAGCACATGGAACTCTTGTTCCAGTAATTCGGCACTGTTATTTTGCAATGGATCAAAATCTTTTAGAGAATTGAGGCAATTGTTGATAAGCTTTTCTTTATTTTCGGCAAATAGGCCATCCTGTGTTACAGCATTGATTAGTCCACTATACGGGACGTTTACATTGAATCTGACCATTATCTCATCCAAGGTGTAACCATTGGGAACTTCAAATAAAAATTTCATGTGAATACTTTCGACTTCTTCATCTATTGTGGCGTTGAAAGGTCCCAGCCGAAAGCCGCGCTTGGTTGACTTCATTTTAATGCATACATCCTTATTTCCTGAAGCTCTGACACCATCTAAGAGCGATGCTAGTAATGAATCCCGATCCGATGATGTATAAGTTCGGACAGGTCCTCGCATGTACTCAATAGAAAACTGCTGCGGGTCCTCTTCGCTACGAATTATGGCAAAAATGTCCGAGAGAGGCTTGAGTGTACAAATGGAATAAGTGGACGGATCTCGTTCAATCAAACACGATTCACTTAGACAAAGTAGCCGTCTCACAGGTTCTTGGTGCCTATTGCTTATTTTATATACAGTAAACTCAGCTAAAGAGGTAATAAATTCATCAGCACTAAATTTGCCAAATTTTTCACTCCAAAATTGGTCTACAGTCAGAGGATCTTTGCGAAATCGGACAGGAATGCCTACATAATTTCCAGAGTTATCTAGTATTGTTCTGATAATGCTTTCGCGCTCTTCACTCTGAAATAAATGCAATCTATTGAAGCCATTATTAGATATGACAAAACCATTTGGAACATCTGAAACATGAGCTATAAAGTCAATGTCTTTGAAGTCATAGTTGGTCAATATATGCTTATTTGATGGATCTCGTTGGAAAATACACGAAGCACTAACTTCAAGGATGACTTGTTTTTTTGTTTCTGACCAATGTTGTTTAAATGCATTGAATATCTTTTAATTTGCCATTTAAAGATTAATTAGTCAAATTAAGTTTTGTTTTTACTTTGTTGGTGACAAATTTTTCACAAAATAAATTGGAAAAGCGAAGACTTTCTGTTAAAATGTCTGCTCGATGATCACTTGAAAATTTCATGTTATCTATTTTTTTGCCTTTTTTAATGTTTATCAAAAATTCATTGTTTGCTTGAGCTTTGAAATTTGGTACAATTCCAGCAAGTTCATTATACGTCCACTTAAAGGAAATTTAAATTTAATTTTTTTTCAAAAATTAAAATAAATAATCGATATATTTAGATGATTAAAAAATTACTTGGTTGGTATTTTCCAAATTGGTAGGATTAAAAGTTGTAATTCCATGAGTACCAACAGAAAATATACGTTTATACCTAATGATAAATGTAAATAAAACAATTAACCAAAGAGGTACTTATTTACTTTCCCTTCCAGGAATGCTTGGTCACAAAATAACAACACAGATTCTTATTTTCGTTCATATTATGCTAAATATCATTTAGATAGCAATTCTTTAAAGAATAAAATAAAATTAGACTGATAAAATAATGTTGACGGATCACAAGTCTAGGAAATTTTAATATGAATTCAAATTAGAGAGAAAAATTAATAATTTTTGTTCATGTTATTGCTATAAGAATGTATAAAAAAAAGACGAAAACGAAATTTTCTTTTCATTTGCAGCTAAAATTTTCCAAGATCATATGATCTATTAATTCTTGCCATTTTTCTTAATTTTTTGTTTTATAATTATGCTAAAAAATAACCATACGTTTTGCAAATAATTATATATTATTTAATATAAATTTTTATCATTTATTTGTTTTATTTGGTAAATTAAACGAAGATTATGGTTTATTAAATTCGAAGAATTTAGTTGATTTTGTTTTTATCACTAAAAAATGATAAAACTTATTATATATATATATATATTATAATGAAAAATTTTATTCAATATTTATAATTGAAATGGATTCATCATTAAATTTTCTTTTATCAACTTTTATCAAACTGGTAATTTAATAAAAATCAATTAAATAGATATATTAATTATTTGATAAAATCAACAAATAGAATTATATTCGGACTTTTTCTTCTTTTAATTTCCTTAAATTTCGAAAAATTTAATTGAGATTAAATTTATTCTACCTAGTTTAGAATATAAAGTTTACTCTTTTGTTCTTATTTTCGGCTAAAAGAGATAATCTACAATAAAATAAACAAGTCATCAAATTAAAGATAACCAAGTAAAAAAAATTTAGCTTTTGAAAATATGTGCCAAATTCAACGATAGGTAAATCAACAATTAAGAAATTAGTTTATTTTAATCATTATATTTTCAATAAATAAGAACAGTTTTAAATATTGGTTTATTAATCATCTAATTCAAACAAAAGTTTCGATTATATATTTTTTATTAAAATTTTAACAATTTAAATATTTTTAATTAACACTTATTCTTACTTAATAACATATCTTTTAAGTATTCGAAACAATTAAAATCAGTATAGAATTTTTAAAAAGTTAAAAAAAACAAACTATTAAAAAACTTATAAATTTATCATAATACTTTATTTTTAATAGTTATGCTAGCTCAAAAGCTTCTGCCTTTTGGTCGTCATCATCTTCGTCTATTTGCTCTAAACTCTCTACTTGTTTGATTTTATTCCTCATAGATTTACTATGATACCAAATCTTCTTTCCTATTATTGTTGTCTAAATAGCAAAAATAGGTCTTAATTAAATTTGTAAATCATTTGGGAAAAATGATACCACAAAAATCGCCACTGAAAGACCAATAGTTGCTCCTGCAATTACATCTGTATAGTGATGTTTAAAGTCACTCACTCTAGACATACATGTGTGCCATGCAGCCAAAAATGCTATCAATTGAATAATAGATTTTAAAAATCTTGTCCTTTGTAAAACTAGTCTAGCTTCTAAATAAATCTTTAAAACAAACTTTATCTCAAAATAAAAATAAATTTTAAATTTTGGCATCAATCTAATTATTTTGCCAAAATTTTAAAAAATAAAAGTGATTTTTTTACTATGAGAAAAATCATTGAATAGGTTGAAAAACTAGAATGTCCACTAGGAAAAGAAAGTCTAGCTTCCTTTATTTTAGCCGCATCGCCAGTGCATATAACTTCAGACAAAGGTACATAGCTAAAAAAAGTTTAAAAATAATATATCTATTTAGAAAAAATTTTACTTGGCAACGTTGGTTCCTTGAATGTTTGTAAAACAGGTAATATTTGACCAATCTGGCTTACAAACATCAATAAAATGAGGCCTAAGTCTGCCTATTGTCTGCTTTCCAACTTCAGTAATCAATAATGTGCTGATAGCTCCCAATGCATAAAGCAAAACACCATGGATTGAATTTAAAATAAATCTATTCTGACGGCGATCAAAAGATTCCTCGTCTGAACAGCATGGTCTGGCCAAATATAACTCTGATATCAACACGAACAATGTCGCGCTGATAACTCCATACAAACCAGCTACCTGAAATTCTTTCTTTGTAATAATTTAATCTAAATTAAATTCTCTTCTTACCCATAGGGGAACTGTGTCGCCTTTGTATGGGAATCTAATTGACTCATCTGTGCAATAAAATCCGCGTGGAAACGGCTTTACCAAAAAAAATATTGACAGAAATACGCAACTAACTAATAAAAATATTTTCATAAAAGCAAGTTGATTAGATCAATCTACTTATTATCACTGTGGCAAAATCGGCAAGTGACTGAAGTACCCGCTGTTTGCGTTTTGGTATTTTTTCGTTTACACTAAACAGCATTTTGACCTTTTTTAAAAAAATATATAATCTCTTATAATAAAATATTTTTATTAAAATCTGAATTTAAAGATCGAAATTAACTGATGTTCTCTTAATTTATATTTGTATTTATTTAGATTTTATTATTTAAGTTTTGTGGTAAATAAAACTTGTACTATGTTAGAATTTTTCTTTAAACTTAATGAAATGCTAATAAAGTGAGCTAAAAGTTTTCAAAATTATGAATTTTTGTGATTGTTGTTGCTGTTGTTGTGCATTTTAGCTTAGTATTTTTTATTGATCCAAAATTTTTATAGATAATTAATAAATATCTTAACTTTTGGTTTTGTAAAAGGCGTTGAATTATCTTATTCTAATAAAAAAAAACAAAAGTAAATTCAGTTTTAACTATGGTGAATGCATATAAATTATGAATTCTAATTATTAAAATTTTTAAATACGTCTAAAAAAAACAAGTATTTAAAATTTGTTTTTCAATTAAGATTTAAATTTTTGGCGAATAAATTAAAAATGTTTATATCAAGACAAATGATTGAAGATGCCTTACCTGAGAGTTTGAGGCAATTAGTCAATGAACCAAGTCTTGGTTTGTCTATATAGTTTTTCAATAAAAAATTAATTATTTAATAAAATATTTTTTTGAAAAGATAACTTGAATTTGATTGCTGAAAACCTAAAACAAAACATGCAAGATGTCAATAAAGAGATAACAGAACTAAAAGATTCCAGTTTGGACATAATACAGCCAGAAATAAAAAAAACAGAGACTTTTATAGACCAAATAAATGATCTACATAAACAAATAGATAATATTAACAAAGAATTGGATGAACAGGTAAATTAAATAATATGTCCTTTAAAATATTGTTCAAATAAGACAATTAAATATTACTTTAATTAACTTAAAAATTTGCCTTCTTTAATTAAGGAAAAATTAGATAATAATATCTATACTTTAATTAACTCAAAACAAAATTTTAAATTCGTTTTAAATTGGTTTCTTTAAATAGGACCCTAAATTCAAATATTTAAATAATAATTCACAATTGAAATTAGAGAATTAAAATATTCTTTTTATTTAGAAATAAAAAACAAAAAACTTAATTATAATTATTTTTTTTTATTATTTTAAATGTATAAAATTTTCCAAGTTAAAATATCTCTGTTATAATCAAAATTTCTAATATACACTCTATTAAAAAAGTTCTAAACAATTTCAAAGGTGAAACAAAAATTAATTCTAATTATTTGAGAAATTTTTGTAATTTTAAAACAACTTAATTAACATTTAAGGAATTTTTGCTAAAAAACGCTTCGCAAATAGAAGAATACAAAAATATAATCGACCAAATCGAAACAATAAATGATGTCATAAAAATAATTGAGGCCTTAAGAGAATTCAAGCTTAATTTAAATGGTATGAATCATTTATCTATTTTTATTCTAATTGATTTCTATTTTTCAAAATTAAGAATTTAAAATTTCAATTGATAACAAAAATTTTGACAATTGTTTTAATTTATTAAACAGTTTAAACCAATTTATAAGTCAATCAGTCTTGTTTGGTACACCAGCATGTGAAGAAAAAAGCGAAATTCTCATTGTTAACATATTAAAAGAGGAATTTACCGTCCAAAGAGAAAGGCTTTGGTTTGAAATCGACTTAGAATGGGACCAATTGCTTGAAATAAATTCAGACCAAATTCGAATAAGCCGAAAGTCTCTTGACCAAAGCTTATTGGACAAGATATCTCAATTTTCCGGCCTTAAAACGCCTTTTTTAAATAACACGTCTTTTATTTGTTCAAATAGGATTAAAAACTCTTCTAAACTTTTCCTTAATCTAATCGAATCTACCATTATAAATTCTAACACTAATTACAAAATTGAATCTAAATCGGATTCAGATTTTTATTATATGAGTCTTACACAAACTAATGATGAGCTTAATTTGGATACTTGTGGCAAGTTTTCCCATAAATTAGATCAAATAATACAAGTTTTTAATTTTTTATTCGAACACTTTTTCAAGCTTGATGTCTATTTTTTTAGCGTTGACCAAAACCAAAGACAAAAAGAGTGTTTAATGAATTTATTTTCTGAATTAAACAAAGATCAATTTGCCAAGCTAATACACGAGAATTTAATAGTTAATATTTTGCCTTTGACTCAATTTGAACCAAAACTTCATGATAAATTTACCCAAACATTGGCCGAATTCGAACAAAAATTGCATAAAATAAACTATTTTTGTCAACTAAACCAACAATCCAAACAGACACTTGACAATTTGGAAGAAATTTATGTGCGTAAAAAGTGCCAATTTCTGATCGAAAATGCCAGAAATTTAATGAAAGATAAAAATTTAGTATTTGATCTTGTGAACACAAAGGATTTAAACAAGTCAATAGAGCAATTCAAAGATAATAGAAAAGTAGTCGAGTTACTCAAACTTCAAAACTCTATGACAAATTCTCATGGCATTTTGAGCATACCAGAATTTTCAATAAGTAAATTTGCACACCAATTCATTAGTTTGATAAATCAAACTCTCATCGAAGCCACTAATTTATCAATTCAAGATTCTAAAGAAATCAAAAGTGTATCATTATTTTGTTTAGTAACCAGAAATCTTTTTGATTTATATTCCAGTGTTGTGCCTACATTTTATCTTTCCGCTTTAAAAGATTTGCCAAAATTAAGTGCCATATTGTACAATGATTTTTACTATTTAAGTCTTCACTGTTTAGTTCTTGGACATAAATACAAGAATTTAATAAACAAACTAAAGTCGATGACTGTAAATAAGAATGAATTTCAGTATATTGACTTGCAAGACTTAATTTCAAATTTTAATTATGTTCAGCTATCACCAAATTTATTTATGACTGGTTTTGAAATAATGTTCAATCAAATTGAGAATCAAGAAAATAATTTGATTCAATTTTTGCATGAAGATTCTCCAAACGGAATAAGAGATATTTCCGAAGAAGATAATTATGAAGTGTTCAAAAAGTCTCTTCAGAAATGTATTTTACATTTAAAAAAATTGGCCTCAATGTGGAGAGATGTATTGCAAGAAAATTTATTCAAAAGAATAATTGGTCAACTCGTGAATTTGGTAATTAGAGATTTGGTCAAGTCATGTCTCAAGCTAGAGGACATATCTACCAATGACGCCAGTTATCTTCACAGCGGGTTTTCTCTAATGATCGAAGCAATCAATGATTTGTACGCAAATGATTTAACTTCCGAAAAATCAGATGACATATCCAGTGATTTGGTTAATTTATCTTTAAATTCTAATCTAGCTGATTTAAATGCGAGTAAACATGTTGAAAGTTGGCAAAAATTTAAGTATTTGCTAGTTATATTGAAAGCAAATTTACAAGATATTGTTGATCTATGGACCGATGGTATGGGTCCATTGGCAATACACTTTGAACCAGACGAAATCAGAAGTCTTATCAAAGCACTGTTTATGAATACCGATAGACGACAAACTGCATTATCTAAAATAAAATGAAGTTTTTATTTAATTGAAAACGATGTTATCATCAACAAGTTTTTTAATAAAAAAATTTAAAAACTCTTTTAAAATCTTTTATTTTAAATTTATTAGAGATTATGTAATAATCATTCAATTTAAATTCATTATTAACTTTTATTTAATTTAGTGTTGGTTTTCTGGCAAGCGGACAGTAAACAGGCCGAAATTTTTCAAAACCGTGACCGAACCGACCTTACCCCGTTTATTTTAGAGGGCTCCTTTTGGCCCGTTTAGTATAAATTTAAAAATTGTGGCTAGAAATTAAATAAAATCTTTTTTTAAATCTAATCTTACATAATCAGAAACTAAACTTTTTTTTTTAAACTTCATTTTATTATTGTTATAATTAACTTTATTTCTTTAAAAAAATTTTTTAGATTTTTTCTTATCGGAAGGCATATGTTATCAAAATAAAAATAAGTTTATCTAAAATTATGTTTTAAACTTAAAATTTTTGTCGTCCAGGATTAAATTGAAAAAAAAATAAATTTTTTTCAGTTTTTATTGCAGCTTGTAGCAAGGAAATGGAATGATTGAATTGATAAAATAAAAATCTTTAAATTTAAGTCAATAAATAATTAGCTTGAAAAATTCAGTCTTTTTCAACCGAATGAAAGATAATGTTTTTTTTTTAATTTTGTCTTTATGATCTTAAAAAATTAAGTATCAAAAATTCTTGCTTAATTTTCAATTAAAAAAAAATTGAAATTTAATAAATTATATTTAAAAATAACATTTTTGATCTATTCAAAAGAAAATCCCAATCTAAATTCTCAACAATAATTTATTTACAATAACTAACAGTAAAATCAAAATATCAGTTGATTCAAGGTTTTCTCATCTCAAAATCCACCAATTTTAGCAGAGCAACTAAGAACAAATGAAGTGAGAAATTTACCGTATGAATTAAGAAACAAGAATCATCTTATTGAAATAGCTTCACAGCGGAAAGTTGGTGAATCAACTTTTGGATTTTTTTTACTAAATTTATTAATAGTTTTTTTTTTAACAATTTAATACAAGTGTAAATACGTTCTCTTAAAAAAATTTTTATATAAAAATATGAATACTATGATAATTAAATTTTTATCAATCAATGAAAAATTTAGATTTATGATTAAGTGTTTTTATTTCTAAAATTTTATTTTATACTTTTGTTACTTTTATATTTTTAATAATTTGTATTTTTCTTTTTTAACTATAAAATTGGATTCCATTATATAATCATAAATAAATTCTTGCTTAATTTTCAAATTAAAAAAAAAATTGAAATTTAATAAATTATATTTAAAAATAATATTTTTGATCTATTCAAAAGAAAATCCCAATCTAAATTCTCAACAATAATTTATTTACAATAACTAACAGTAAAATCCAAATATCAGTTGATTGCCCTAGGACGTTCTGGTATTAACGATGTAAAGAATTTAAATACAAAAGTAATTATCAAACGCAATGTAGTTGGTTGCATTTGATCATTTCGTTGCTCATTTCTCGTCCTTTCTTCTTGACTATTATTATCACTATCTTCATTTTCGGCTCTTTCTCTTTGTTCATTATTTCCATTTTCATTTTCAGGAGCTTGATTAGCTCTTCTTCTCTGCAATTGTAACAATCCTTTATGATAACTAAAAAAAATATCATTAAAAACAAATTTTTAAATTTTGGTTCTATTACCATATTAGGATTATGGCTATAATAAATATGAACAAAAATCGTTCCAAAGATGAATAGTAGTAAACTATGCTTAATAAAATAAGAAATGACACTATATTGTGAAGAGTTCCAAGCCAGTCATCTTCTCTTTCAGCATCGTTTGCTTGATTTCTTTCTCCTCTTGGAGCTTGTTCTCTTTGCCTCGGTTGAGCTTGCTGATCTTGTCTTACTTCTGGCTGTTCGTTAGCTGGAGCTTCATTAACTGTTCTTCTATTCAATTCCTGTCCCACTAGAGAAATATTTGGATTCGAATGATTGATATAATTCATACTTAATTATTTTCTGAATATATTTTGTTTAAAAATTTTTGAATTTTAACTTACTACATGTAATTGTAGAGAGCCATTTGTTGTACATAAGATGAGTACCACGGATTTGATTGAACAGGAACTCCAATTGATTGATAAAAATTTGTCATATTGTTTAAAATCAATTCATACTGTTGCTTAGATGACAAAGTTTGGTACAATTGTTCTGAATTGGATTCCAGTCGATCAGACTCTGATTGTGTATTTGTTGTTTGAAAAGGCATAGTATCTGAAGAGTTGATTGATGAAGAGGATGTTGTCGACTCTGATTCAGAATTCAAACTAGAATTAGGAGTTAATTCATTTTCCAAATCGGTCTCACTGTCTTCAATTTTTTCGATGGTTGGCTTTTGGTTACTAAATGAATGAACCAGATGTAGAATATGTGACTCTACTTCAGATGCATGTCTGATGCATTCTTTTAGTGAAAAGTGGTCATGAAGAAGTTTTCCAGAATATATGAGACGAATTTCGGTTGGTTTTGGTCTTCTCGGGTAATTGGAACTCAAATGTTCTTTCAAGTCTTTAATGGTCCAATCTAGTGAACAAGCGTTGATAATAAAATCGTCAAAATTTTGATTTGCGGCTTTGATTGTCAATCGAATTGTTTTGGCATTGGCCATTTTAAAGTCTAAATTACCAAAAATTAAATTTAAATTTTTTCTATTTAATTAATTCTTTTCTTAAATATATTAAGTACCTAATAGGAAAAAAACACGTCAATTATAATTTTATTCGTTTTTTTTTAAACTAGTAAATAATTAAATATTATAATTTGAAGCATTTATTTCAAAAATTTGCATTTTATCATATTTACTAAAGAAAAGATGTATAAATTAGAATATCTTTAAAATAAAGGCTTCAAAATTGACCGATTAATATCAAGCTTTAACACTAATTTTATTTTCATATGTTTAACTTAATTAATTAATAAAGTAATTAATAATTTTTTTTAATATTGTTAACTTTGATTTATCCTTAATTTGACAAAAAATTAGGTTGAATAACATTTTTGCCTCTTTATTCAAACTCTAAAAATGCATCATAAAGTATTTGATCTAATATTTGATAAACTGAGGTTACCATTTTATTACCATTTTAAACTCACTTATTTATTAACTTATGTGACAAGGGTTTACCACATTTGCTTTTTTTAAAGGTTTAACAATAAAATGAGAATTATTAAATTACATCGATCTATCATCATCTTTTTTAATTTATTTTTAATTATTATAAGTTTATGATATAATAATTAATTTAAATAAAAAAAATTCAAAACTTAAGTTCTATCTGAATTTGAAAATTTTTAATTAAAATTCGTAAACTATACGTCCTTTGAAGCTCTAAATTAAATTTTTTTAAAAATCATATATCATATATATGATTTTTTTACTTAAATCGTATGTTTTCCAGGGATTATTTAAAAGACTACTTTTTTTTTCTTAAATAAACTAGAAGAAATACTGAACAAATCTTTTGTTTTCCTTTTTTGAGTTTTCGTTTAATTTTTTATCAATAAAATCTCAAAATCATGTGATTTGATTTAAATTTTGAATATTTTTTATTAATATTGATAATCTTTGTTTATTTAATTTAATATTGAACACTATTTCGATTAAAATTATTAATATGTCACTAAAGTCTAAATTTTTTTCTTTCTCGTGCTAATAACTTTGGGGTTTAATCAAATGAATAAGTCTTTAGACTAACGAAATCGAAATTCTTAAGTGTTCAGCTAAAGTAATAAGTCACATTCGTTTTTGGTAGCTTCCTGATCAACATATTATTTTTAATATTTTACGGACCCATATAATTTTTGATTAAAAAATTCGTGATTATAGATTTTATTTTTTGAAAACATTTTAATCAAAATTATACAGTTATTATCAATTAAGTTTGAAATTATATCATTTATTCTAATTTTTGGTTGAGACTAAATAATTGCAATTCTTTTCATTTAATAATTAAGTTTTAATTCAAATTAGATTATTTTATAGAAATATTTTTTATTCTGTATAATTATGGGTTTGAATTTCTAAAATTATTATGTTTTTATATTTCAATCAATAACTAATTCTTGAATAAAAAATTAATTTTTACCATTGTCTACAAATCAACTTTTTGAATGTAAAATTCCAAATTTTTGAAATAAAATTTTAAAGTTTAGTTTATTTTCCAAGACTTTAGAAATGACCAAAGCAACTACCTACGGACTTTTATTTCATTTAAGCATCACTATTTTGTACACCATTGCTGTCATTAGAGATTTATTTTTTAATAAAAGGACAGAATTATACAAATCATTTGGAGGTAGATTCAAGTTTTTGACAATTTTAAATTTGGTAAGACCGATTTTATTTGTTTTAGATAGAAACTATCATCAAAATTCTTTCTTTTAGTACGTTCAATATGGATATTTCATTATTTGTTCATTAGTAACAGTTGCAGAACTAACAATGTCAAAAAAAAATTCCAAAAACTTAAAGAAATTAAAAAACTTTTGTAATTTGATCTATACTTCTCTAGTTTTTCCAGTCGGTTTGGTAAGTTATCTTTTATTTTAAAGAAACCCGACTAAATAGTTTTATAGTTTGTGGCAATTACATTTTGGGGAATATTCTTTTTTGACAGAGAGCTTATTTTTCCAAAGGCAATAGATCATTTGATTCCAGTATGGCAAAATCATTTGGTGCATACGCTACCTCTTGTTGCGCCAATTGTAGAAAATTTTTTTAACAAACATATTTATCGAGATTCTTTTGTCACTGGAGTATTGCCCACTTTGATTTTTGCTGTTTTTTACATTATATGGATATTGATCGTGTTCCAAGTTGGAGGAATTTGGGCTTATCCTGTCCTGGAAGTTCTTTCGACAACTAATAGAGCAATTTTTTTTGGAATTTTACTTCTGTTTCTAGGATTCTTATACCAAATCGGTAAAATAGTCAACTTGATATTATGGCCAAGTGAAGATGCGTCTCAATCAAAAAGAATAAAATCTAGAGTAAAAAGAAAATTTAACTAAGATTCCTAAAATCTCAAGGCTTATTTTAAATTCGTAACAATTTTTATTTTAAACTAAAACTTAGTAATTATCTATATTTATAAAAATTAACTTTAAAAAAAGAGTTTACTTTTAATCAATAAAATCTTTGAAATATTGATATTTTTTTAAATTTGAAGCTTTTCAATTAGCTCTGTTTTGAAAATCTATCAAACTTTAAATCCTATTTAATAAGATAGACATTCATCTAATTAAAATAGGAGCCTTGAGAATTTAAAAAATATAGATTTTGGAGATTGTATAATAGATCTTTTAGAAACCAAAACAAATTTAATAGTTTAAAGGTTATTTAACACTTTTTTGAAATATATTGACAAAAAAGTAATTTTATTTAAATTATTTTTCTATATATTCTTATATAAATAAACTAAATAAATAAATATTCTAATTAATTAGAAAAAATTTTCCCGTGCCGGGAATTGAACCCGGGCCTTGACGGTGAGAGCGTCAAATCCTAACCACTAGACCACGCGGGATATAATACAATTCTGTAATGATAAAATACTACTAATTGAATTAAAATAACAATAAACATTTTATTTGCTATATATGAACCAAGTTTAATCTACCAGAAAAAAAATCAAAAGGTAAGGTTTAAAAAATCTGGGTTTGTAGATAACAAAAGAAAAAATACTATTAAGATTCCGATCCAAAATTTTTGTCCTTATTCCAAATTTTTTGAATTTTAGTCACAGGATCGCACTTTATATATAAAATTGATATTGTTTAAATTATTTGAATTAATCTTTATAAAATGAAAAAAAAGAGTCTTGTTCAAAGTCGACATTCATCTTAAAATAAGTTTGAAGTTTGAGACTAAATGGTTATAAAGCACATGCTTATAAGATAGATCAGTCAAAAGGAAATCATTAAGAAATTATATTTTTGTCTGTTCATATACAAGTCCAAGTCCGATTCTTACATAAAGTGTTAAAAATATCATATAAAATGCGTTTTTATTTCTAATAAAATTATTTTTAAATTAAAAAATTTTTATAAGCTTTTTTTGATATCTATTTATTTTAAAAGATGCTCAAATTCCTAAATATTCTTATAATAACAATTTGTTTTTCGGCTGCATTCGGTATTAGAGATGATTTAGTGCAGCATTTGTGGAACAAATTCAAAAAAAGTCATGGTAAAGCATATTTGGGTGCAGAACTCGAGTCATATAGATTTGGAGTCTTTAAAAAAAATGTCGAAATGATTGAAAAGCATAACCAAGACTATTCAGATGGTTTAGTCACATACAGACTTGGAATAAATGGTTTTGCCGATTGGACCCCAGAAGAGTTTAGAGAAAGATTATTGGGAACAAAAGTAAATCGAACCCGCGGATTTAAAAGTGTCGGAAGATTTTTAAGACTGCCAAAGAATGTCCAAATCCCTGAGAAGGTCGATTGGCGAGAAGAAGGTGCAGTAACTCCAGTGAAGAATCAAGGTCAATGCGGTTCTTGCTGGGCTTTTTCCACAACTGGTTCAATGGAAGGTGCACATTTCCGTCTTACTGGTGACTTGGTGTCTCTTTCTGAACAGCAATTGGTCGACTGTTCCGGAGATTTTGATAATAATGGATGCAACGGGGGGCTAATGGATAATGCTTTTACTTACATTAAAGAAAAGGGAGGACTAGAGGCCGAAGATTCATACCCTTATACTGCTAAAGTGATTTATAAAAAAATATATAAAAAATATCTATAGAATGATTGATTTTATTAGGAAGGAAAATGTAAATTTGATAAGTCAAAAATAGTTGCAAAATGTAATGGGTTCGTCGATGTAAAATCTGGAGATGAAAAAGCCTTAGAAGAAGCAATAGCAACACACGGACCTGTTTCAATAGCAATTGATGTAACTGAAGAAAGATTCATGTTTTATAAGGATGGTATATTTGTAGATGACACATGTGATAATAGTGAAGATGCCTTAAACCATGGCGTATTAGCGGTTGGATATGGTAGAAACAGTACACTTGATGGAAAAGAAATGGATTACTGGATTGTAAAAAATTCATGGGGACCATCTTGGGGTTTGAATGGATACATTCTAATGGCAAGAAATCAAGATAATATGTGTGGAATTAGTACAGCGGCATCATACCCTTTGATGAAAAAAGAAGATTAATCTAATTATTTAAATATAACCTGAAGAATTCATTTTTTCATATATAAATAGTTTTTATTAGACATTAAAATTAACCTTAAGTTTTTTTAAATAAAAAAATGAAATTCAAAAACAAAAAAGAACTATTAACGAATGAAAAAAAGGAGTAAATTAAAATTATAGGAAAAAAGATAATTAGAAAATAATTTAAGAGTATGAATACTTTTTATTTAGAAAATTAATTATATCTGAATAAAAAACCAAAAAAATGATAATCTAAAATGTTAAAGAAAAGAAAAAAAACTATCAACTAATGGAGATTAAAGTTTAAATCAAACTTGTGATAATAAGATAATTAGATAATAATTTTAAAGTATAAAAATCTTTTATTTAACAAATCAATCATATCGAAATTAAAAAACAAAACAAACGAATAAAATTATTTACAATCCATATAAAAAGAGATAAAACAAAACATTAGTATTATTTTAAATTTTCTTCAGTATACCTATAAAAATGATTCTCTTGTAAATATCCATTATTTTTAGGATATCCAATATAATTTTGATATAAACCATGGGTATATTTACCACTTAGTGTTGTGAAATTCACTTGTAAACAACTAAATAATATATAATTTAGAATTTGTAAAACACTAGATAAAAAATAAAAGAAAACCAGTTCATCAATGATTGTACAAATTTCCAATGTAATTATCAGACATATTATCTAGAATTTTTTGTGCTCACTTGTGGAATTGGCTGGTTGATAACCATGATTGTACAAATTTCCATTTTATCCAGAGTCTTTTTTTCATTTTAATTTGGCATTGGATAATTATCAATATCCTTATAATGATGCTTTGCATGAGATATTGGCATTTTGGTGTTAAATAAGCGAAATTCTTTTTTAAATCTAGATCCTTCTCTATGCTTCACATTGGTTAAAATAGCTGGCGAAGAAACTGACTTGCAGATAGATTTTGATTGAATTTCTTTATTTGACTCAAGAACAAGCTCCGGATCAGAATTTTCCTCTTGGAATTTACGAGTGGTCACTGGTGTTTGTAATGATTCATAATGGTTATGCGAAGTTGTTTTGTTTAGTTTTTCGTTTACCAATTCTTCAATCTAAAAATTTTTTTTTTTAATTTGATGTTTTAAATAGGATCTTAATTTGCCAACTCTTTGTCTAAGATAAATTATTTCACAAGTAAGATCATAATTTAGCTTGTTGAGATCGATTCATTTTTCTGACTGATTTTTAATTATCTGATTCGATCGATTCCATCTATCGTATAAAAACTTTCCAAGAAGTTTAAATCTTTCACTGCTATCTGGTATATTATCGAAAAGATCTTCCATATAAAAAAAAAATTTCATCTACATCAAATACTAAAGATTCCAAAATTAAAATTTCTGTCAAGTTCACATAAATCAGTGATTACATGTAGAGTGAAAAATTTCCGGAAAAACAGGCTGAAAATCCATTTTTGTCTAAATTAGCTTAAATTGAATTTCTAATATCCAAATTTTTCAACTGAGAATGAACACAATTTTTCTTTAAAATTGAATTCATAATTAATAATACATTTTAAAAAATATATAATAAATATGTTTCTTTTTTTTAATTTAAATTTCAAATTTAATTAGATAAAAGTTTTTTGGTCCAGAAAAAGTTATCCTCATTTAACCATCAAGAAATCAAATTATTCAAAATTCAGTTTTTTATTTTTCAATTAACATCCGATAAAATTTTTTAAACATCGTTATATAAAAATTATCTAGGATAATTGATTTTTTCATATCTTCAAACTTTCTTTTAATCTAAGTTAGAAAATAAGTTTTTTGAATAATTTTTTTAAATGGAGGGATTTTTATACTTTAAAATTATTATCTAATTATCTTATTATCACAAGTTTGATTTAAACTTTAATCTCCATTAGTTGATAGTTTTTTTTCTTTTCTTTAACATTTTAGATTATCATTTTTTTGGTTTTTTATTCAGATATAATTAATTTTCTAAATAAAAAGTATTCATACTCTTAAATTATTTTCTAATTATCTTTTTTCCTATAATTTTAATTTACTCCTTTTTTTCATTCGTTAATAGTTCTTTTTTGTTTTTGAATTTCATTTTTTTATTTAAAAAAACTTAAGGTTAATTTTAATGTCTAATAAAAACTATTTATATATGAAAAAATGAATTCTTCAGGTTATATTTAAATAATTAGATTAATCTTCTTTTTTCATCAAAGGGTATGATGCCGCTGTACTAATTCCACACATATTATCTTGATTTCTTGCCATTAGAATGTATCCATTAAAACCCCAAGATGGTCCCCATGAATTTTTTACAATCCAGTAATCCATTTCTTTTCCATCAAGTGTACTGTTTCTACCATATCCAACCGCTANCAATACAACATGGTAAAAATACGAATGCTTTGGAAGAAAATTATTTAGGATATGCTGAATATGAAGATTATCTACCGGTAAATTCTACAATGCAACATGGTAAAATCCACACTTATATTTATTAAATCAATCAAATGTAATGTGTCACAAAGGTAAGCAAAGTTTCGTCAAGTTGGATGACCCACAAGTTCAGCAAAAACAACATAATGCAATAGAAATAAAAGAACATTTTTTGACAAAAAAATTTTTTGAACAAATTGTTATCATTCTTTAAAAGAGTTTAAGTTGAAGACAAAAGACAGATGGTATAGATATAAATTGCTTAAATAAGTTTTATTGTGGATATTTAACTTGTTAGAATCATATTATATTTACTTATAATTTTTTATCATTTTTATACAAATTGTAAATGATTAAATTTAATTGTTTTGTTTTTTAATTTCGATATAATTGATTTGTTAAATAAAAGATTTTTAGACTTTAAAATTATTATTTAATTATTTTATTATCACAAGTTTGATTTAATCTTTTATCTCTTAAACAATTTAGATTATCATTTTTATGGTTTTATTTAAAATATCTTATGGTTAATTTTAATGTCTAATAACACTTCCGACACTTTTAGGTCCGCCGGTTCGATTAACTTTTGAGCCGAATAATCTTGCCCTAAACTCTTCTGTGGTCCAATCGGCAAAACGATTTATTCCAAGTCGTTGTGCTTTTTAGTAAAACTTAATCATATCGTTAGTAATTTTTTGTACTTCAGTAGAGTCACTTTGACTGCTGACGATTCTGGAATTTGTTCGTATTTGTTCGTTCTCGGTTGTCTCAGCCGTGGAACTCGTTGATTCCGTCTCAGTTTCACCCTTTTGGATTTTCGTTTTCTATGTAATATATTATGGGACAATGGAAAGATTGCTTTAACTAATTCTTTATTTAACTATATAATTACTATTACCAAATTTATTTTTTCTAATCTAATAACTTTGCCAATATGATTTCTACAAGTATAAACTAAATATAAAAATTTAGCGTTTATTTAATTTATTGAATAATTTATTTCTTAATATGTAGATCTTAATTATTTGGCTAGCAGAGTCATTGAAATGGAAAATAATATATTGCTTGAAATTATTCAAAAAGCATGTTCACAAAATCCGATTGAAGTTAAAGAAGCCGAGACCAAAATCCACGAGTTTGAAGTTCACCCTGGCTATTGTTTAAATTTACTTGTAAGTCTATCTAAAAATCTGAATTACAAAAAATTAAATGAAAATTAAGTCTATTATTTCTAATTATTCGCTCAATACCGATGTTCGCTTTATGGCAAGCTCTTGTCTTAAAAATGCCATTGATAAATATTGGCGCAAGACAGCACCCAATTCTTTGAAAGAAGAAGAAAGACTGATGCTTAAAAATCAATTTTTACAATACTTGAATGAACCTGAGCTTAAATTAGCCCGACAAATGTCGGTCATACTCGGAAAGATAGCTCGCTTTGATTTACCACTACAATGGCCAGATCTTATAACAAAATTAATCCAGATTCTTCAAGAGAGCTCGGTTTTGTCTCAAGATCCCATTTCATCCAAGCCAGCACTTTCTTCTCTTCTATCCATAGCGCCAAAGAACGACAACACAGACAACATTAACTCACAACAGACCATCATTCATAACAGGTCCCTAATGGCTTTACATCAAATAATTAAATCTTTAGCATCCAAAAGATTGATTAGTGATCGCAAAATATTTGAACAATTATCTTTAAATATAATCAATTTAATATTAGAACTAGCATTTTTCTATTTACATAAATGTTTAAATGATCCTTTAGGTGAAATAGATTCTTATGACGAGATCTATTTAACAAATCAACTAAAAGAACATTCATTTTACCTTGATCAGGCAATTATTTGTCTAAAGATACTGCACAAATTAGTTCTAAATGGTTTCAAAGACAATG
>JAESIW010000208.1:2516-79223 GCA_016802295.1 Brachionus rotundiformis
CATGGTTAAAGCCCAGAACCAATTGGTAACTGACTTCCACCTGTTGGAGGAAAGTGAAACACTAGTAAATGGTTCGGAAGTAGAACAAACTGATTGGTTGGAGAAAATAACCGCTACTAAGGCTCCTAAGAAACTTTTAATTAGTCTTCTGACCCAAAGAGCGATACTTGTAGCAAAGAAAAAGGAACAACCAGATGCAAGCCATCAAAATAAATCGACACCCCAATGTTAATTTTCAATTTAATTAATTTAATTAATTTTATATCTTTAAACTACATAAAGAGCAGAAGAGTCAGCGATCTAGTCAAATCAGTATTAAGTACAATAATTTATATCGAGATTAGACCGAGAAGCTGAAACACAACACTTGTTATGTTGACTTAGAGATAAACACCAAAGAAACAGAAGCTATTAGCAAAGACAAGAAACTTAATGCACCGATGTCTGTGAGAGATGAAAATCTTATCAGCGTTGACAGTTTTACATATCTGAGAAGCGTGATAAGCAAAAATAGTGGATCCGAAAAAGACATCGAAAAAAGATTTACCAGAACTGCACTCTTCAAATCAAAGAATATGCGGAAATCTTCATCCCTTCGACTGAAGACCTAAATTACATCTTTATAGAAGATTTGTCAAATCTGTATTGCTATATGAATCTAAATGTTCGAGAATTATCGAAGTATTCCATAAGTATTGCCTGCGAAAAAGAGAGTCTTCTTTACAAAAGCAATTGAGGAGCTGTTAAACTGATAAAAGACTGAGCAAATTTACAACATTATACGCAGAAGACGGCTTGATCATATTTTTAGATTGCCAACAGAGAGAGTCCCTAGAGTTGCACTATTTTGGACCTGATTAATAAGATCAAAACAATATCCTATTTGTACCTATTTTTCCTCTTTTTTCATCAGAGCTTGAGACCTGCGGATCG
This sequence comes from Brachionus rotundiformis, assembly GCA_016802295.1. Classification (NCBI taxonomy): domain Eukaryota; kingdom Metazoa; phylum Rotifera; class Eurotatoria; order Ploima; family Brachionidae; genus Brachionus; species Brachionus rotundiformis. Next base: position 3,450 of record JAESIW010000208.1, read on the forward strand.
GCAGAGTTATTGTTACTGCTCTAGGTCCATTTTTAAAATAGAAAGTAATTCAAATTTTGTGATATGTTTAGCTAAAATCTCAAAAATACCAACATACCAGTAAAGAATGTAGATTCTTGATGGCTTTATCTCTAGAATTCAATTAATTTTAAGACGATAATTCAATTGTTTTAAAAGAAGTTAAGGGATAAAAAATATACATAAATAATTCTTTTTGTTGATGCTTGTTAATTTTTATATAAATCAATTGGATCATGGGATCCAAATGTAGAAAATAAACTGTGCACAACTTTCTAAAGGCTAAAAGAATACATTTTTTGTTACTAAATCTAATAAAACACTTGAAAAAAGATTTACCTAGATTGCATTTTTTTATCAATTTTTGATAGAAAAATTTATTTTAAAAAGTTAATTTATTTTTTAACTATTTTTTAAATTAAAAATCAAAGAATCTTATTTTAAAGCATTTTTGCCACGCATAAAAATAAAAAGATATCAAAAATCAAAATAAAAAAAAATAAATAAAAAAAAGGGCTTGTTGAGTAAATAATAATTAAGTTAGTTTAATTTTAGTCTTTTAGATCGAATAAAACCCTAGTTTGGAACACATCTAAAATGAAATATTATTTTTCAATTCTATATTAATATTCGGCAGTAAATGATACCCTTTGATTAAAGTAAATCCTTGCATAAATAATTCTGAACCTATTTGGGTAGAAATGCAATTGAAAAATTAATTACGAACATTAATGGGTTTTAAATTTTTTCTAAAAATTATTTTACTTTTCTGTTACACAAACCAATTTTAATTAAATGATTAAAAATTAATTTATAAATATATTTAATTCGAATAAATATAAGACAATGAAATAGAAGATAAAACATTTCCAGATCAAAAAGGAGTTGATCAAATTACAATCAAATTGTAATTATTTCTCATATATATTCTAAAGTATTTATGGTTTTAAAGTTAAGTTTAAAAAATTAAAAAAATGCTTTGGATAGCGCTTCAAATTATTCTCTTAGGATTTGTAAAAGCTCAAATTCAATGGAATGGAAATTGGGCTCATGGCTGTGATTTTTACGAAAATGATCTATCAAATGCAATAGTTCCAGGAGAACAATGTAGCAATAAGTGTTCACAAACACCTGGATGTACCCATTTTGTATGGACAACATACAATGGTGGCACTTGTTGGATGAAAAAAGGAACTGTTTCAAAGAATGATGCATTCGCAACTGGCGATATGACAATGGTATGTGGAGTCTTAAGTGATAACATCATAACTGGGGCAGGAATAGATAGTCTAAAGGGACAACTATTGTGGTCTGATGAGTTCGACTCATTGTCAAATTTCATGGGCAACTGGAACCAAGAGACAGGTGGACATGGTTGGGGAAACAATGAGCTACAATATTATACCAACAACAATGAAAATACGGAAATAAGCAATGGAATGTTGACAATTCACACCAGAAAAGAGTGGAAAAACAACATGAAGTATACTTCTGCAAGACTTTTAAGCACCAAAAAATTCCGATATGGTGTTTTTGAAATGAGAGCCAAGCTTCCGTACGGCAGAGGCACATGGCCAGCTTTTTGGCTTTTATCTGCTGGTCGACCATTGAATTGGCCAAACGATGGAGAAATCGATATTATGGAGCATGTTGGATACGATCAAAACAGAGTCCATGCCACCATTCACTGCAAGGATTTTAATCACATTATTGGCACTCAAATTGGCAAATCAACTGTTGTTAATGATGTGACCAATCAATTTCACTTGTACCAATTATACTGGTCCGATTCAAGCATCAGAGGATTTGTTGATGGACAACTTTACTTCCGATATGATAGACCTGCAAATAGCAACTATAACAACTGGCCTTTTGATAACGAATTTAACATTATTCTAAATACTGCTGTCGGAGGTTTCTGGGGTGGTGTACAAGGCATTGACGACAATATTTATCCACAAAAGTATGTGATTGATTACGTCAGACACTATGCTCATAAATAAATGAGCAATATTTAATTAATTTAAATAAACATTGATAAAACTGAATTTTTTTTAAAATTTATTTGATGAGGAATTTTTGTCAAATTTTTTTTTATCAAAACACAATTATTTTCAGGATTTTTTTTTAATAAGATGACCAATGTGATATTGTCAATAAATTAGTAATTTATTGAAACAAGGGAGATGTCGAATAAATACAAAATGACTTTGATTTAACAAATAGCCTTAACTTACAACTTCATTATTTGCTGCCAAAAAGATAGCCTTTAGGTCAGATTTTGCTTTAAATTTTTAAAAGATTTTATTATGATTTCATTTTTTTTTTTAATTACACATTATCATTTCTAAAGCTTTTTTCACTTTAAGTAAAGTGAAACTATATAGCTCAAATAATAAACCTTAATAAAAATTCACAAGAAAACCCAAGATCTCTACTAAAATAAGATAATTATCTCTTGAATTTTATTCTCAATTAAAAAAAATAGTTTTTAAAAATGGAATTTTTATTAAATTGGAATTTAAATTTTTTCACATTTTCTATTTTGCTTTTGGATACAAGCCGATGGTTTTTTAGAACCCTAAAATAAAACAAATAAACCAATTTAATTTCGAATTACTTTAATTTACCTTGTAAGCTTTACAAATTAGACTCACAAGATCATTTTCAGCCTGTTTTTGAATATCTTCGGTGTGCTCGCCGTTTAGTGTTACCCATGGTACATATTTATGAGGTGGATTTAAACTTTCAGTTTTGGCTGCCATCTCATGCTGAAGGCCATTTCCCAATCTAGAAAACATGCATTTTTGCATTTCTTCAATGGATACATTATATTTGAGACCGCATTTTTGCGCAGAAGTTTGGATATCATCAACGTTGTTTCCTTCCATGCAAAGTATGAATGGTAAGTGGTCGTCTGTTCTTGGTTTATTGTAAATTAGGCATGTGTGGAGTAGATTTCCCCAGCATTCGTCCGATCCGTGTTGGCATTCAAATTGCCATAGTTTAGTTTCATTTCTCCATGTTTCCTTTTTGAATTTGAACTTGAGAGAAGTTATTTACTTAAAAAAGATTGTCATACCTTTGCATTACCATAAGGAACAATTGTTAAATTCATTATGTCTTTGACTGTAAGGAAGGCATTCAAAATTTGAGTGGACATAAAATTTTTACAATCTGGACACAATGTTTCATAATAGAGAGTAAAATTTACTAAACCATTATTCTCTATTTGGTCAGTTTTCTTTTGAGACCACACATTTTCCCAACACTGCTTTACAGTTTTGCATGATTTTGCGGTTTCAATGTTCGAGCACCATTCTGCCGGATTATTTGGACAATAAGCTGATAATTTGCTTGTTAATGCCAAAATTAAAACAAAAGTTGGAAATTTCATTTTAAATTAGAATTTTGATTTTCAAGCGGCATTTTAATTTTAAAAACTCTATCCTAGCATCATGTGACTTAAGAACAATTTAAATTATCATTAATCATGTGCTTTAAAATAAATTTTATAAGATACATAAATGTTTTGTTTAGATCCAGATATTATTATCAAAAATTAATTTTAAGCAGTAGAATATTAATCTTAAAATTATTAAAAAGAGTAAATTATTCAAATATGTTATCAATAGCCAAAATATTTAAAATTTTTTAAATTGGTAAATTTAATTTAGAAAAGGCTTTGAGATTTTTTATTCATAATAGAACAAAAGGCTAAAATGAAAGCTAATTAAGACTTTAATAATTAATTTTATCATTACAATGTAGCAATGTGAGATGAAAAATATCCTTATAATTTTTTAGAATCAAAATTTGTTAAGAACAACCGATGGCAAAACTACGAATTAAATTATAATTATTAATTTAGGTGAAATAAACTCTGATTTACTAAAGCAAAAAGTTTAGGGATTTCATGATTTTTGTTAAAATTCTTTCACTTTTCAACCTTAGAGAGTAATTGGAATAACACCTTTTTTCCAAATTTAAATATTATGACAATTTAAATTTGATGGTAATTTTAGTATATAAAGGTTAAATACTAAAATAAGGACAAAATCTAAAATTATTTCTTATTGTTTGGCAAACATTCTTTGGTATTTATAAAATTAAAAAATTTATTTATAAAAAAATAAGAGATAAAAAAGGAGCAAAATTCGGATCTGCAATAAATATTGTCCAAGCTAAGTCCAATTGTTTTTTTATTTTCATTTAAGAGGATAAGTGATTCTTGTTCCATAAAAATCTAAATGCGTTTTGAGTCCAACTTCTTTTGAATATCAAATTTTATTTTGGGATTTTTTTTTGAAAATTTAAGGCCTATTTGGTCTCCACATTCACAAATAGCCTTTAGAACTCTATCAAGCATCTCTCTATTGTAGGCAGCTGAAATACAAAATCGAACTCTACTTCCGACTAAAGGAGTCGCAGGATAGCCAACCGTGACCACAGCAATGCCTTTCTCAAGCATTAGTCGATTGAAGGCACTTAAATAATTTTAAAATAATTTAATAATTATGTAGAAATAAATTTATTTAATTCGTACACCACTTTAGATGGTAGATAACAGAGTGTCGGTACAACAGGGGAACTAGAATTTCCATAAACAACAAAACCCATTTTTTTAAGCTTATCTCTAAAGTATCGTGTATTCTCTGCTAGCTGTTGAATTCGCCGTTGTCCCTCTTTGGTTCCATCTAAGCCCATTATAATCTCAAGTGTTTTCTTGGTCTGCATGCACACCGGAGCGCTCATACTCGACGCATAGCAATGTGAATGAGATGAGTTTTTCAGAAAATTGATCAATTTAAGTGAGCCTGCTACATAGCCTCCAGCGGCACCAAAGCTCTTAGAAAAAGTACCCATAAGAACATCCACGTCTTTTGGATCACATCCAAAATGCTCTACTACGCCACGACCAGTCGGACCCACTGCGCCAATACTGTGCGCCTCATCCAAATACAAATAAGCCTTGTACTTTTTTTTCAAAGCAATAATCTCAGGTAGTGGTGTGATTGTTCCTTCCATGCTTTAAATTAGAATAAATATTATTATTATTTTGGTTTTTTTTATTCATCTTTTTTTAAATACCTGTAAACTCCCTCGACTACGATTAATATCTTTTTCCATGGTCGACGAGTCAAAGGGTGTCCTTCAATAATTGCCTTTTTCAGCTTTGATTCCAAGTCTTGCACATTGTTATGCTTGAAAACACGAATAGTAGCACCAGACAGCCTTGAGCCCAATATTAAACTAACATGGTTCAGTTCGTCGCTTAGGATAAGACAATTTTTCCCAACCAATGCTGGTATATTGGTCACATTAGTAGAATAACCCATACCAAAGGTCAATACTGCCTCAACTCCCAAAAATCTAGCTAATAAATCTTCTAATTCTGAATGGCATTTCAGAGTTCCCAATTCCTGTCTTGAGCTACAGCTTGATACTCCATAATCTTGTATGCTTTTCATGGCACTCTTTGAGCTTGGACCATTGTTTTCAGCAAAGCCCAAATAATTGTATGAGCCCATGTTTAGCGCCTTTATTTTGTTACCAGTGTAATAAAAAGTCCAATTGTAGTCGTCACTTTTTCTCTCTACCAATTCGATCTCTGCTCCTGGTACACTGCATATTGGTCTGTTGAAGCAATCTCTATTTCTCACATAAACATTTCGAGTATGAAAGCTTTCGTAGCTATTGAATAATGAAGGAAAATCGTCTGTATTATTGTCCACTGCTCCTTTCCTTTTTTCCAAGCCCCATTTTCTCATGAATTCTCGTATATGACCAAAAATTTCCAATATTGTGTAGCAAAGATGAGTGAAAAATACTTGTAATCTGGATGTTGGTTCGTATTGTTCATGTTGAATGCACTTTTTTTTAACTATCTAAAAGCTTATTTTAAAATTTATCTTTTGAACTTAAGCATTTATATTTACATTTTTTAGCTTTGAACTACTAGTTGACAAATTACGTGAATGCGTCCTCTTATGTAAAATGGTACCTTGTTTTTCTGAACTTTCCAGACCGTTTGGTAATTTTATCCTATTTGTACTTTGATTTTCATTGCTAGATAATAACTTATCATAAGTCATTTTATCTAAAAAATAATAATTCAATAATTATTTATTTAGTCATTTTGATAAAACAAAAAAAATAAGAATTTTTATTTTTCTATCATGACAATAAAATTTTCAATATTTCTCAACTAATTGAAAATTTTTATCTATTTTTAAAGTGTTATTAAGTTTTGCTTTATTCAAAAGAGAATAATATCTATTTTCAAATAATATTTTTTCATCAAAATAATCAAGAATCGATAATTTTAAAGAATCTTTACACAAATTAGTTTCTGATAATAACTAAAAATAAAAATAATTTTTTTAATTTTAATTAATTAATTAATTTGAGATTCTCAAAGCAAGTCTTTTTTGTGACAATTTTATAATTTAGGTTTTAAATTTCTTAATTAGAAATATTTCTTCGATTAAATTAAATTTTTTAAATATAAAAATTACCAAAAATATGGTATTAATAATAACTAATTTCAAATATTTCAATTGGTAAAATTAATTTTTGACTACATTTTCCTATGAATTTTATGTGCATTAATAAAAAAAAAAAATTAGAAATTTCGTGTTATTTCAAACACAAAAACGCCATCACAATAAAAAATGGTGAACGATGCTACTTTTAACCAGCGTTCCATAATTGCTTAAGATTTTTTTCTTAATTTTAAAAAAATTTAATTGAATAGACCTTTTAGCTTGGCTCTTTAGAGTTTGCTGAAATATCAAAGAGATAATTGAATGCTTAAGAGCCTTCTTAAATTCGTTTACCATCATTAGGGAAACAACTTAGCGACATTATTATGTTGAGGTGATTGTGACGAAAAGATAAGTAAAAATATAATTTTGAGCCTACCCAAAGAACCCCAACTCTTTCGGCTGAAAACTTCTAGGTTGCCTTGGCTCAAAACATGTAAAATAATGTTTAGATGACCAAAAATATGAACAATTAATAGCAAGGATAAAAATGCTTTAGAGAATTTGTATTGTCCGATTCACAAGCTCATATGAGTTGTAGAATAAGATGAGAAAAGTGTCCAATATTTTGGTTCTATTTAAAAATAAGAGTTTGAATAATTAATTAATATAATATCCCTTAAAATTAAAAAAAATTGTTTTTATGTTTAAATTGTGGTTTATTAGTTCATAATATGATTTTAAAAAAGTAAAATTAATTATGGGACATTCGTTAATTGTATTTAAATTACTATTTTGATAAATTCGATAAAAAATCCTAAAATTTTTAGTTTTTTTTAAGTTTACATTATAACACACAAAAAATGCCAAATTGTTTAAAGTGTTGCTAAGCTATAATTTAATTTATGTTTTTTTAAAAATTGTCTAAAATAAAAATTTTTCGCTCATACGAATGCTTAACTTGACATTTTGATTTTAGTATCATAGCAAAGATCTGCTCCACATTTTTTTCAGTACTTTTTTCCATAAACAAAAAACTTTTTCAGATTTAAAAAAGTTACTTAATTGACATTCACTAATTTTACTCGTTAAAATTTAATAAATTATTATTAAATATTTAAGAAAAAAACGCGTTTAAGATTATTTTGAAAAATGGTTCGGAAATGTTTAGGTCAAGACATATGAAATTTGAATTTTTTGAAGTGCCTGACAAGTTTTATACTAAATTAACCAATGTAAAGGTTTTTTTTTCTTTCGATAATAGAAGTAAAAAATTATTTATAAGTTATTTTTGATACATAAGTATAAAAGATAATATATTTCTATTTTAAGCATCTTATTTTGGAATTTCTAAATCTAATAAATATGATTCCAAATTAATTAAATAACTTGGTTAGATATGACTCAAATAGTTTAATTTTCTTGTAAAATTTATCATAAAATTTGTCTATATGATAAATCGATAACTAATTCTTAAAATTAAGAAATTAAGCTTAGCTTGATGTAAACAATATATAAATTATTTTTAAATTAAAGGTTAGTATTTTGAAACAAGGTTTATAAAATTCACCTATAAGTAATAATTAAAGGGAAGTATAAGCTTAAGCTTAAATTCTAGGAAACCAAGACAACCATTTTTTTAATTGTTAGTTGGCACCAAAAATATGATACCGAAAACAATTTAAAAACAAAGAATAACTTAAAACATTCAAAGCGTTTTTAGCAAATAGCCTTGTATATGATATATGAATTTGATTAAAATTTTATAAAAAACATTCATTCTAATTTATTTACATCATTTTTAATAACAATTTTTTATTGTCAATATTATAAGAATAATTTTTAATTAGAATACTTAATTAAATTTTTTCGTAGGTTCAAATCCCTTCAGCAAATACTTTACAGTGTGCGTAAGATAATAATTAGTAATTAAAATTACCTTTCGTTTCTAGCATAGCGTGATTTTATATGTTCTTTGGTAATAATTGGCTTATTTGGCAACATTCTGTTGACACAAGATAATATTATTATATTCTTATTTGTTTTATTAACACAATCAATGTATCCTTTAGAACTAATTTAAATTATTTATCAAAGAATTTTAAATTCTTCAAATAATTTTATTCCTAATTGAAACAGTATTCTGATATCTACTAACATTTTTTAAAAGATTAACTTTCTTATTAATCATTTAAAAAAATAGCTAAATTTTTTGCTTAATTTTTAAGAAAAGATTCGACTTTCAAAATTATAACTTACCTTTTTTTTGGTTCGATGTTGGTATTGTGAAAAAATTTTTTTTATATTCTATTATAAAATAGCCTGTTGTTCATAAATTAACTTTGAATAGAAATTTATTTACCTTTAGTTTCAAAACTGGATATTGTTAAATATAAACCTCCAAGAAAAAACTAGGTTTCTAAAGTTCATCAGATATTTAGAAAAATTTAATAACTATTTAAATAAAATTATGCGACTTTTAAAGCATGATAGATAATCAAGTTACTCTGAATGTTTAAAATAGCAATGAAGCCTATTTTTCTAACTATCACCTTAATAATTTTCCATAATTTAAAAAATCGATAAAAAAATTTAAGATAATAAAAAAATTGAAAAAAAAGTTTAACTTAAACTATCATTTAAAAAAAAAGACCCCATCATTTCATCATTATGATAATTTAATACGGTTAAATATTTTACTAGTTTTGCTCAGGGGTGCAAGCTTTTACTCAACATAATTTAAAATTTATTACTCTTTTCACAATCGAACCATTTTTTCTTGTCGAATTAAACGACAAAAAGCTATATACTTTAGCAAAACAAAATGATACAGCTTGGTATTAGTCCCTAAATTTTTTTTTTCTAAATACTAAATAAAAAATCTATTTCCGTAAATTATTATAATCTTTTTTAAAAATTAATTTAATTCTTTTTTAAATATTTGTTCTATTTTTACTTATATTTTTTTACTTTTTTTAAAATTAAAATAAAAAATTAGCATCAAAATTTTAAGTAAATTTCGTAAAGGTAAATTGATTTCTTTTAAAAAATATCCTATTCTATTATATTATTAATAAAATTAATTCCGTCATTTAATCATTTAAAAAATTTAACTAAAAGCGATTAAACCATCTTTCTTACTAATAATGTTTTTCTCTAAATTTGAACTAAATTCCATGCATTTTTTATATTTATAATTACGTCAATTGAGTCTGGCATCAGATTTTTAAATTGTAAAAATAAGTCTTTAAGGCTTGAGGGATTTTAGTATCAACTTAAAAAAATCACGTGATTTTTCTAGCAAATTTGTATTTTAATTTCACCTTTTTTAAACTAATTTTTATTAATTGAGGTAAGGAAAATCGAACGATTTTGGGTTTTGGTATTTTTATGAGAAAAACTCAAGCGTGGTTTTTAAAATGACTATACAGAAAAGTTCTCGAGCCCACAAAAGCAATGAAAACCTGGTCAATTTTGGAAAAGAATCCAACTTAGACGTCCCCATTCCACAAAATTCGCATAAACATCGATCTCACAATAGGTGCAAGTCCCATGGAACAGTATCATTTTCCAAACGTAGTGTAAAACCAGAAAAACCTGACTTGGAAGCAACTCCATTTTTACAAGCATTTTTAACATATCTTAGCTACACAATATTACACATATTCGCTCATTTTAGAGAGTTGCTTCGAAGGCTTAAATATGATACAAGAAAAGGGGCAATAGACAGCAATCCGTCAGATTTTGTACCATTGTACCAAAATTTTGACGGCTTTTTTACGCGAAATTATTACTTAAGAGTAAGAGATGTATTTAATAGGCCAATATGCAGTGTACCAGGAGCAGAGATCGAATTGGTAGAGAGAAAAAGCGATGACTACAATTGGACTTATTATTACACTGGTAACAAAATAAAGGCGCTAAACATGGGCTCATACAATTATTTGGGCTTTGCTGAAAACAATGGTCCAAGCTCAAAGAGTGCCATTAAAAGCATACAAGATTATGGAGTATCAAGCTGTAGCTCAAGACAGGAATTGGGAACTCTGAAATGCCATTCAGAATTAGAAGATTTATTAGCTAGATTTTTGGGAGTTGAGGCAGTATTGACCTTTGGTATGGGTTATTCTACTAATGTGACCAATATACCAGCATTGGTTGGGAAAAATTGTCTTATCCTAAGCGACGAACTGAACCATGTTAGTTTAATATTGGGCTCAAGGCTGTCTGGTGCTACTATTCGTGTTTTCAAGCATAACAATGTGCAAGACTTGGAATCAAAGCTGAAAAAGGCAATTATTGAAGGACACCCTTTGACTCGTCGACCATGGAAAAAGATATTAATCGTAGTCGAGGGAGTTTACAGGTATTTAAAAAAAGATGAATAAAAAAAACCAAAATAATAATAATATTTATTCTTATTTAAAGCATGGAAGGAACAATCACACCACTACCTGAGATTATTGCTTTGAAAAAAAAGTACAAGGCTTATTTGTATTTGGATGAGGCGCACAGTATTGGCGCAGTGGGTCCGACTGGTCGTGGCGTAGTAGAGCATTTTGGATGTGATCCAAAAGACGTGGATGTTCTTATGGGTACTTTTTCTAAGAGCTTTGGTGCCGCTGGAGGCTATGTAGCAGGCTCACTTAAATTGATCAATTTTCTGAAAAACTCATCTCATTCACATTGCTACGCGTCGAGTATGAGCGCTCCGGTGTGCATGCAGACCAAGAAAACACTTGAGATTATAATGGGCTTAGATGGAACCAAAGAAGGACAACGGCGAATTCAACAGCTAGCAGAGAATACACGATACTTTAGAGATAAGCTTAAAAAAATGGGTTTTGTTGTTTATGGAAATTCTAGTTCCCCTGTTGTACCAGCTATGTTGTACATGCCTCCAAAAGTAGCTTTTTTCAATAGATTAATGCTAGAAAGGAAAATTGCTGTTGTTACTGTTGGATTTCCAGCAACCCCACTGGCTGGAGGCAGAGTCAGATTTTGTTTATCCGCTGCTCATACACGTGAAATGCTTGATAGAGTAAATACTTTTAAATTATTTTATTTTACCAAATTTATCTTTTCTTTTTAGGCTTTACAAGCTATCGATGAATGTGGTCATCTAAATGGAATCAAAATTTCCAAACTAAATCCTCCTCGAACTTTTCAGGAAGTTCTTCAACTTGAAAATTTACAGAAAATTTCTTCAAAAATTCAAAAGTGATTATTTCAATTCGAATTTTATATTATTTTTTTTATAAATAATAAATATTTTAAGTAACATTGATTGTCTAAATTAATTAAATTAATTATTTAAGATAGCCAAGGATTTTCAAATCTCTTTTTTTATTTAAAAAAAATGGCTATTAATTTGTCGAAATTTATTTTCTGATAAAAAATTTTCTAATACTCAAGAATTAAAAAATTACAATAACTTACAACAAATTAATTAATCATGATGAAATTAAAATAAAATTAAATTCTCAAACTTTAACTTTTTTCCAGTAATGAACATCTGGACTCTAAAATGATATTATCATGGCTGATTTAGCGAATAGTAAAGCTCATCATGTTTCGAGATTCCGGATCCAGAAAGACTTAGGAATTTGGACCCAAAACGATCTGAATTGGCAAATTTACAGACCTTTAGGTAAAGTTTTTCATGGTGTTAAATTTCGGACAAATGGTCACACAATATTTAATAGGATGTTGAGGATTTAATTTTAACAAATATAAGAAAGGTCCATTAAAGTATTTCTTCTATTCAAAAATTTTCATTCCAAAAAAGTGACTTAACTAAAAGGAAAAAATTGACTTTTTTTATTACTGTCAAGAAAAATGCATCTTTTACATTAGACATCATACATGAATTTTTTTAAAAAAATGACATTTTTTTGAAAATAAATAATTCAAATAAAAGATAATTTTTGATTTGTAATTCAATAATCTGATATCAGGTTTAGGAATTTATACGTTTCAATAACAAACTATTTTATACTATAGATACAACTTATTACACAAATTAAAATAAAATTTTCGAATTGGAAAAGAATCTGGTTGAAAATACATTTTTCCACTAATTTTGATGTAACTAATAATCAGCAAAACAAAAATTTTAATATCTTTTAATGTTATTTCTTTTTTTAGCAAAATTTGACAAAATCTTGGTTACTTCTTGATAAGAATATTTTTTAATTAATTAAAAAGTAAATCTATTAAAAAAAGCATAGCAAAATCCACAGAATGCCATCGCAATAACTGCATTTGCGTCACACACTCAAGCCCAGAATTTATTCTCTTCAATAGATGTATCAATTTTTGTCATTTTTTGCTGTAGAACTTTTTCCAGAGCTCATATACTTTTCAATACCACAAAGCCAAAAAAATAACTTTTTATGAGTTTTAACTTCTTTTCCATTAGACTCAAGCATATGGACAATATCCAACGCATCTTCTTTTTCAGTTTCAACTTGTTCTTCTGGCATCGGCTCAGGTTCTAATGGATCATCAATTGAAAAATATGTCAAGCGTCTGATATATCTATCTGGTATGGGTTCAGTTAACAGACTAATAATCCAAGATGCGGTACAAGTTACAACAAAGAGAATTATTCCAAAATCTAAAAAATGAACTTTGGAAATGATCAATGGACGCTTGTAAAGGTGCATGTTAAGACAAGAAGGTTCTTTATAAGAAAATTGCCTAATAAAACAAACCAAGCCAACAAACAGCCCTGTAATAAGTCCCCAAAAAGCACTCTTCAAAATGAAATTATTTTTTAAGTTAATTAATTTAAAATATTATTTATTTTTATACTGACTCATTTATTCTTTTAAATAGAATAGCTTGGACATACACTGCACAGACTGGGGGAGCTAAGAAACTTGTTACTGACTGAATATAGTCAAAAAGCCTGCTACCCTGATTCATTTCAATTATAGGGATCCAAATAATTGATATTACCATGATCAGAACTACAAAAAATTCGTCCAACTATCATTAGTTCAATATCTTTGGCTTGCTTGCGGAAATTTTTCCAAATTTCCATGGTAAAAATTACGCTACATGAATTGAATACTGAAGTTAATGAAGACATTAGTGCTTCTACCATTAAACCACGCAGACCCGCTGGAATTGTTTGAATTATTAGTTTTGGATAAGCTATATTGGAACATCCATTTTCACTTCGCAAAATGATTCATATAATTCCGGGTCCACACATCCAATTTCCTCTAATTTTTTAATTAAGTAAATTTTCAGCTGAAAATTTTAATAAATTAACTACCATTAAACAGAACTCTAGAAATCATTCCAGGCATTATAATTAAAAAAAGAAGTAATAGTTTCAAATAGGCAGCTAATATGCATCCGGCTTTTCATGGGTTAAATTCTTTGAAGCTAATGCTCGTTGTACAATCATCATAATTATCAATTTTTTAAAGCTAATACTAAAATCAAAAAAAGATCGATCGATCTTTTTAAACAAGATAAATGTTAATAAATCATGAAAAGCTTAATAGAGACAAATTAATATACTATTTGTGAAACTAAATTTAATATCTTATAATAGATTCTAAGTTTATAAATAATTAAAAAATTTAAATTAATTATTGCTAATGAATATATTAATTTCATTGAACTGAAATGAATAATAAATAGCTGAAATGGTCAGACCAAATGTCATTCCAGGCCAGGGAAAATCTCTGTCTGCTGCTCTCTTCAGATCAAAGTAGTCCGCATGAGGAACGCCACAAGTATTATTACTGAATAAAGTTGAATAAAGTTGTTGAAGATATTGAATTACTATATTTTTGAATTAAACCTTGGATTCCACCAATTTTACTAAAGCCTAAATATAAATTTTTTGTTAATATAATTACTTAATATAGATAAAATAATAGCTCCGAAAATCATGACTATTGTTTGAATGAAGTCTAAAATTTTTAATCTGATAAATTAAAAACAACTCTGAACTAATACCCTAAATTACCAGTCCTTGAATTCATATAACTAATTTTTAAGTGATTTTTATTTTGTTTTAATTACCATATAACAGCTGAGGCTCCGCTGAAATAATCAGCAAGATACCAATTGACAAATAAAGATCATCATTCACATACATTTTGATGAAGAGAGCTCCGACAAAAAGATCTGCAGTTATGCGAATAAAAACATTCAGTAAAAGAGATAAAATGGACAATAGGAGCCGTATTCTCTGACCACCAAATCACCAAATTTTTAATATACTCCGGCATTGTGTAAACACCTGCGCGCATATACACCGGGATAAATACCCACCCAAGAATTATGAGGACAAAAAGTGCGTTCAACTCAAAACCAGTAACAGCTATGCCTGAGTTGGCTACACTACCAGAAAGACCAATGAAGAGACTGGTGCCAATGCATGACGCGAACAAAGAAGCTCCAACCTTATCATTAAAAATATTATTTTAGATTTAAATAGACTAATTTTATACGGGAATAAAATTAATTGAACGACAAGCTATGAAAAATCCATCAACAGATCCTCTGTTTTGAACAGAAGACTAAATAAATTTTTGAAAAACTTTTTAATAGTTGGTTTATTTGTATTTACCCAAACGCCAAAGCCTATGACTGCTATAAAATAGCCAAGTATAACTATTAAATCCCAAATATTAAGTGAATTTATTGAATTTGATGAAATTATTTAAATTTAAAACAAATAAGTTAATTTTTTAAATTAAAATAGTATTGAATAGGGTAATTTTTGGAGTGAAATTTAATAGATAAATGAAATGCATTTTTTAATTCGACCTTTAAAGTAAACAAATTTTCTTTTAAGATTTTTCTATTTTAATGTTGTCAAAAAAAGAATATATTTATCTTAATTTTAATAGATATTGTTTAAAAAAAATGAATAAATTTAGAATTTTTATGTAAAATGAAGATCAAATTTGATTCTTTATTCTATAAAATAAACTTTTCTAAAACTTTTATTTTCCAAAAAAGATTTAAGATTTCTAAATCTAAATGTTAGACAATTAAATATTGTAGGAAGATAATTAGAAATTCAAAAATACAATTTCGAATATATCTGGATCGAATCTTTGAATTAGTTTCAAGGTATTAAAAAAAATTAAGGAGTTGTTAACTATCTGATAATTTGTTAAAAACTAATTTATTTTTACTACTACTACTAATAATAATAAATATAATGATAATAATTTGAGCCACAACAGGCATAACCTGTAGAGCAAGACTGAGAGTCTCACTATGGTAGCTAAAAAGAGTTACAAAACCTAAAATAAATGACTAAAAAGATCAAGATTTGTTAAGTTGAAGTTGATCAGGCGCAAAAAAAATCATCCAGTT
Source organism: Brachionus rotundiformis (assembly GCA_016802295.1). Classification (NCBI taxonomy): domain Eukaryota; kingdom Metazoa; phylum Rotifera; class Eurotatoria; order Ploima; family Brachionidae; genus Brachionus; species Brachionus rotundiformis. The sequence continues at coordinate 19,307 of JAESIW010000208.1, forward strand.
TCTTTTTAAAATTGTTTTTTGAATTTGCTTCAAATTTCTAATTTTTGTGTGTTGCTTTACTAGTTTATGCTTAAATTATTTAATAATAATAATAATAATAATTGCTGGATTAACCAAACTATAAGCAATATTTTAGTCACTCAATATGTTATCTAGTTTGTTTTTAAATAAGTCAATTGTTTTCGATTCTATTACCTCATTTGTCAGTTTGTTCCAATCACAAACTACTCTATTAGTAAAAAAATTATACTTCGATAAACAATTTTTTGCTAGTTCTATTCTTAGTCTGTATCGATTACCTCTTTTATTTTATGTACTTACATCATCCAAATGATATACCAACTTATCTCGTCAAGTCCATTCATGAATTTGTACATTTGTATTAGATCACCGCGTGTTGTTAGGTTCAGTTTTTTGAATCTTTCTGAATAGCTTAGCTCACTAAATCCTTTAATATTTCGTGTAGCTCTTCTCTGTACTGTCTCAAGTATATCAATATCTTTCTTCAGGCATGGATTCCAAACTGAGACTGCATATTCGAGATGGGGTCGAACTAGAGTTGTGTACATTTTTTTTATAATACTTGAATCATGGTTACTGAAACCATTTATTACTTGCCCAAGAATTATGTTTGTTCTTGCCAATGAGGCACATATTTGCTTACAACATTTCATGTCGGTATTTACTATGACTCCTAGATCTTTCTGTTCAGAAGCCTTCGTCAATTTGTGGACTACATTTTCCTTTGATATATAATCCGTTCTTGGGTTATTCTTACCAATATGCATTACTTTACATTTTTCAGTGCTGAGATTCATCAACCATTCACTACACCATTTGACAAGACTATTCATATCATCTTACAAGTGCTCTTTCTTTTTCTTTTCATTTAATTTATTTAATATACAATATATCTTGCAGTCATCCGCATACAGAGAGGATCTTGCACTGAATATTTCCGGAAGGTCATTTATATTAATACCAAAGAGAAGTAGACCAATTACAGAATCTTGAGGAACTCCACCTGGTCAAACACTTTTGAGAAATCAGTATTGACAATGTCAATCATATTTCCTTGGGCAAGCTCAAAATCATTTAATTAAATGTTTAATCAATCAATAAAAATAAAACCAACACTTTTTTTTTATTTATTTTTTTTTATTTTTATATATCGCCTATAAGGCGTCCAATGAAATAATAATGAACTCAGTTACCAAAGCAAATATTAGGATCTTTATTTATTTTAGTGACCATTCGAAAAATGTACTTATTTTCGATTTAAAATTCGTTCCGCAAATACAGACAGAAAACACAATCTACATGACTTGGAATTATATTCAATAGCAGCTTGGTACCGTTATTCCAAAAAAGAGAGAAATAATTCAGATTAGAACCTTCCTAAGAACATAAAAGTACTTCAATAAGAAAAAAGACTTGAAATTTTGGATCGTTTTGTTGATTAGATTGGAACTTCATCCAATTTCCAGGGATATGGGATATTTATTTTTACATGAATAAAATAAATTTTTCCTTTAATTCTGCTGAAAATAATTTCTAATTTCATTAATATCACAAAAAAGTAAATGTTATGTTTTTTTTTAATTAATTATTTTAGTTTTAAAAATGAATAATTTGATAAAAATAGAAAAAGCTTTATTTCTCGATTTAAGAGTGAGAGGATCAAATTTAAATTAAAAATAGCGTGGAAATTGAACTGTTTATAATTTTTTTTAAATTCTATCTTGGTCTAAGAATACTGGATAGAAAAAATTAAATTTTTTGATGAGAAATTAAAATCTGATAGTAGATAATGTACTGAGTAGATTATATAATTAGCAAACGATTTTTGATTTAGTTAAAAAAATATTTATAAAAATTTAAATGTTAAATTAAATTAAAATGTAAAGAAGTTTATTACACAAAATTTAATTGGGAGGTATATTCATTATTTAGATCTTTTTGTAACATTAAATATCATTTCTAAAAAAAGAATATCATTAATTCTTATCTAAAGCTTGTAAATAATTAATTGCCTGTAAAATCTTTTAGAAAAATATTCCATTTCTGTATATTCAATTAAAAATCTAAAAATGTTTTCATTAAATAAATATTTGCATCTTTAATCAACATACAATTCAAATTAAGTAACAATTTAAAAAACTAAAAATCGTATCTTAAATATAAAAATAAATACAAAATAAGCGACTTATATGTCCTCCTTTAAAGGCACTATATTTTATTTTTTAAAATACCTTTTAATTTTTGAAATAAAAACATTTAATTTACAATAAAAATTTGCCAAATTCATATTTTGTTTGAGCGATGAAGACCCAGCAAAATGCATTGTTCATCGTAATGATTACTCTTTTGCTTAACTTTTCAGGGGCAATAGAAATCCAAAAAATATGTAAAGATGATAATGCTCCTTTCAAGCTATCTTGTCGTTCCAACACTGGTGTTTCCATTCAGTCTGTCACTGTTCAGTTTACCTCAACTTATACAATAGATAAAGAGTGCGAAACACTTATATTTTACAACATTACCGAGAATACGCGACCTTTTCAGGAATCATGTAATCGCGCATCGGACCGAAGCATGTGCATATTGGACCAGGGATATGTAAACAGTTTGTTCCAGCCTTACACTGTGTCTACAGACATCTATCCAATACCAGTTCGACTCTTTTTCGTCTATGATTGTTTAGGTAAGAGTTCAAGTTATCTCAATCTAGCCGAGCTCAATTTTAAAATCTTTTAAGGTCTTGAATTTTTGGAAAACAAATCGAACAAATATGAATTCAAATTTTACCTAATTTTACCAACACTTTTTTTTATTTATTTTAAAGCTTAATTTAAATTTTAAATTAAAAAAAATATTTTCTAGCATAAAATAGCAAGTATTGTCTAATGGTTAATAAATTGCTAATTGCAGATATTTTATAATGAAAAAATGATTTATAATAAAAAAATTTATTTGAAATTTTTATTTCTCATCGTCAATTTGATAGAACCGATTGCAGGTATACTTTTTTAAAATAATATTATTACGATATGATAAGACTCTTTCATTTGTAATTTATTTCATATTAAATATTTTGGTCTGATTAAAAAAATGTAATTAAAAAATCCTTTTAAGATTAGATGTCCTAATTTAGTATTAATTTTTTTTTTAAATATATCAAGATATAAGGTTTTTAATTATTTATTAAGTTATTAGTTAATGAAAAAATCAATTAAAATAAATTAAAGGAACCTTTATCATCAACATATGAATTATGGTTAATTTTATTTTCCTGATTTCAAGACAATTTTATCTCGGTCACTAAAAATTTTTAGGAATTTAATTAAAAAAGATACTCTAGCATTTAGTATTTAAAAATAAGAAGATCCAATAGATAAAGGAATGTTTTTTTACCAATAAGCAATTTATCAAATACAAAAATATAAATACAATTTTATTTTATTTGATTGATTTTTGATTGATCAAATAATAACAAAATATTAAATATAATTATTTTAATAAAATAAATGAATTATAACTTTCTGTACGATTTTTTTCATTGTAAAAATAGATCATAGATAACTGTCACTCCTATCTTCTATTAAAATATTATCTATTTACCAAGGATTGACAATATGTTACAATGATTATAACTTGACAAATTACAATTTATATTGCCCAAATGACAAAGACTTCATCTTGATAACAAATTTTGCTTGTTCCTTTCTAGAAAATAGTGCATCTATACCAGGCTGTTTGAGTCAACCAGATTTTACTGCCAATTCACCAGTTGATATAAGCTCTTCAATATGTGCATATTGTATCAATAAAAGCCCATGCATTTTTACCAGAGAATTGATTGATAGATATAATTTGTTTAGCTTGAAAACATTCAATTTACCATCAAATCCCAACTCTAAGCCTATAAGCCTTAATGTACAGTACCAATGCTTGGACCAATCTTTGTACGATTTTTACTCCAAGTCCATCTATTGTACTTCTTTGACCTCAACCTCTACAAGTATAAGTTTTAGGACAAGTATTGGAACACCATCAGCTAGAACAACTACTGAATCAAGCGTAACCTTTACAACCTCAAGATTACTATCATCCATTATTTTATCGACTAGCACCAATACATTTTCAGGCCCAATTAATACAAGTAGCATCAATACAGTTATATCGACTTCCACTGGAACCACAACTTTGTCTACCTTTATTGACTATGAGTACGAAGACGAAAATGTCTTCTGCATTTCAAGAAGCTCGGTAATTCAGGCTTGTCAAAAATTTTTATCTATTTTAAATATTTTAATTTTTGTTATTAATTATTAAATTAATTTAAATTAGCTGAATAAAATAAAATAACAAGTTTTTATTCTAAATTTTTAAAATTAAGATTTTTTTCTTGTTTACTTATATTATAGAGAAATAGATCAGAATCTCGATTTTCAAAATTTAAAATATATTCTAGATTTTCATTTAGACAATTTTTAAAGATAATTTGATACAATATATCCTTATCAACAGTATTTATGGAGCAATACGAATCAAAGATGCGTTTGAGGCGATTTTCTGATTCTTCTTTTTGCCTCGTTCCTACAATACAAGTACAGCTTCTATCAAATAAGTTTATAAATAATCTAATAAAATTTATGACTAAAAATAAGCATACGAAATTGTGTTAAGATAGTCCAAGGCATTTTTAACATGAGATCCAATTAGTAAATTTTGTCTAATGCAGTCAAGCTCCTTTAATTTAAATTTAAAAATTTTTTGTCATAAAATTTGCCATTATAACTTGTTCTTGATTGTATATGTCCAAAAAATCAACTAAATCTTCAATTACAATATGAGAAGGTGTCTTTTCATTAAAGCTAATGTCAGCAAAGTAATCAATCAGCTGCTGAGCTGTTTGAAAATATCTAAAAAACTATCAAACTTATTGGAATTTTATCAAGCTATTTGAACTACTTGAATTTTATTTGTTTTAGAAGATTTTCATTGTTTGGCTTTGGCATGTTATGGACAAAAAATGGAATTGACTTTAAATCCTCTTTACGGATATAAATAACCTCTTTGGCTGGATAGGCAGTGACAGAAGTCAAGCATGACTGAAATAGTAGCGATGTCTTGAATATGGAACTTTCACCAAAAAATAAAATATTGTTCCTAAAAGAATCGCTGTCCTTAAGTCGTGTTAAAGTATCAGACTCATCAGTCAGTTTGTCTAATGCTTGAATGGGAAAAATTAGACTAAGAACTGAATTTTGCATTTTTTGATTATGAACACAAATTAAAAATTTAATTTAGATTTAAATTTGTATGAAATGAAGATATAAAACATTACTTTTTGTTTAAATTAAAGCTTTTTTGTTCTTAGCATCTTTGTGTCTTGATATTTACCCATGAAAAGTAATTTTAAGGAGAAAGTTTATGCCAAGTTTATGCTTTCAAGAGGAATTCAAGATCGCCAACTGAAAACTAAGTCAAAACGTTTACCATGTTTAGTTTTGTTTTAACCATTGTATTGAGATTCTGGTAAAAAAATTGACTTGTTAAATTTAGAATATTTAGAGTTTATTAATTAATTAAATAATGAACTAATAAGACTTGATTCGGAAAAAACTAAAATACAAGAAAATATCGATGTCTAAAAATAGTTGATATAGATCCAAAATATTAAATCGATCAAAACAATTTAAAGTCAAGTTAATGAAAATATTCAAATTAATTTATTTAGCAAAATAGTAATAGTAGTTCTTGCTGCGACACCTAGCATGTAGATTTCAGAGCCCATCACTACCAATTGGCCGTGTAGAGCTGTAGCAGCCGTTTCCATTGAACTTTCTGGCAACCTATTCCAATGTGGAACTACTCTGTTTGAGAAAAAATAAATGGTGGCACTTACTGCATCCGCAAAATCGTTTCTAATTTGAGCAGAGAAACTTTCTCTCTGAACTCTAATGCTAGTCCCTTGTTTTCTGATTTATTCACTAGATTATTGACCAAGCCTACCTTTTCTATTCCATTCACTAATTTGCACATTTTGATCAAGTCCCCTCTCACTCTTATTTCACTTAGCTTTGTCAGTCTTAATTTCGTCAGCCTCATTTCATACGACATGTTTCTTACAGACAAAGGGATTTTTGTTGTCCTCTCTTGCACCTTTTCCAACACATTCACATCCCTTTTCATACATAGATTCCAAATTTACACTGCGTAATCAAGGTGGGATCTCAGCATGGATATATAATAAGAATAAGAATTAAAATTTTTTTTTTATTTTAATTATTTTAAAATAGCTTTTTAAAACATAGCGTTTTTTTTTAAAGTTTAAAAATAAAATTTCTAATTTAAAATTTTATGATTCAAATTAGTTTAATTAATATTCTAAATATAATTTTTTTTGTTTATAAAAAAGAAAATTCTTATACTTAATTAAAACAAAAATGAGAATTAGTTTTAAATTGTTTATTTTGATTCTTAGCGGTAAATATTTTATATTGATAATAAGAAATTCAAAATTTATCTATTTTAGTTTTAATACCAAAATGTTTTTTTCAATCGATAATTCAATTAAGTGATACAGACGATTCAAATAGTGAATATGACTATTCATATGAATATGATATAATCAAAACTGTGTCCCGAATAAGCTCAAACGATCCAACCAATTATACCTTTCAAAGCATTACATCAAGTCTTTTTAAAAAAGATGAAAAACCGATCTATCTAAAATATTTCTAATAAATATCTAATATCAAATAAATCATCTAAAAATAATTGAATATTCATTATTTTTTAATATTCAATAAATTTTTTACCCATATATTTAAATAAAGAAAAATTTTTTCATTTAATTTCTCTAAACTACGAAAAAAATACAGTATTGAATCGGCCCTAAATAATAGCAAAATAAAATTAATATTGTCAAAGATTTAGAAGCTGGATATTTAACCACCTTGTTTTAGGCTTTTTACAATGTAGCTAAGTGGAATAGAATAAACTAACTTTCCAAGGTTTAAAAAATTTTTTTTAAAGACAAGGGGATATTTAAAGTACAAAATCAGTTGTAAAATTTCTGTTGTTAACAAACAACTGTTTGCTTATTAAGACTCTCAATAAATTAGATACTATTTGGTATATTAATTAATAAATTAAATTCTAAATTTAAAAAATTAATTTTTTAAATACAAAAATAATGAAAACTTGTATTAATTTTATGAAAAAATCAAAAAAAAATTTTTTTAATTGATTTTAAGTTAAATTAATTCTCTCAGTTTTAATAAATAATTTTCGAATGCCAATCATGAAAATAAAATTTCAATTCAAATTAATTGTAACTATAAAATAAAGTAAAAACAGTGTCATTTTCAAAAAAGCTAAATTGGCAGCACAAAAAAAAGAAATCAATATTTTAAGAAAAAAAAATTTTTTAAACAATTATTCAATATTTAATAACCAAAATTATTTTTAATCATAATCTGAATAGAGAAAATATCTAAGAAAATTAATTTAGAGAAAGAAAACTTTGAGAAATAATATTATGCTTGATTTTTTATTTTTTGTCTGTTTTTAAGATCAATAAAAAGAAAGAAAACAAAAATAATAAGTATCCGAGATTTATTTAAAAAAAAAAACAAATTATGTTTTTTTTTAATCTTTAAATTTTTAGTTTTCGTTTAAAATTTGAATAGTAACCAGGAAATGAAAAATATGTTTACCAATTAAAATCTAAGTAAATAATTAATTGAATGCTAAAAGGGTTTTTAATCATCAAAGTCGATTAATTGAAAATAAATTTAAAAGTTGTATAAAATGTTCTTGATATTAAAAAAGTTTTTTTTTAAAAGAATCATTCTGTTTGGGATGATTCTTATCATTTTAATAATGATACATAAAAATAATGATGTGTTGAAGAAACTAATTTCGACTACCTTGAATTATAGTCAATTAGTTAATTCAAAAATAATTCAATCAGAGTGCCAATGCTTTGAAGACGTATTTATCCAAAAAAAATCTAACTCAAGCTACACAATCAAGTATGGGAAAAAAATCTACCATACAAATTCCAATCTTGTCTTAACATGTGATTTGTACAAGTCTCTGAAAAGAGGTCCCCATCAGAGAATCATATCTTACTCACTTTATGGCAAGGACAAACGCTACTACAACCTAATTTCGAAGCTAATACAAGCAATCAAAAAATTCTATCCTGGTCACGTGATGCGCATCTATTACGACAACTCAATTGACAAGTCATTAGTGTGCAATATCGAATGCTCACATGATCATGTAGAGTTTTGCAACATTCACCAACTTGCCAAAAGCATTGATAATAGCCAAGATGTGGTCAGCATGGACTACATTCATTCCATGATGTGGCGCTTTCTTCCCATCGGAGACAGCTTTGTCGATCTTTTTATGAGCAGAGACTTGGACTCGTTGATACTTCAACGTGAAGTTGACTCAGTTCAAGAATGGATAAATTCTGACATGATTGGACACATTATGAGAGGTAAACATCAATTAAATAACCATTTTACAACAACTCTGGTTTTTTGCATTTTATAATTGAATCAGATTTTTAAAAAGATAAATTATTTTTCTTTTTTTTGGCTTTTTCAAATTTGGTAAAGTAGATAAGAACAAATTATTTTTAAAATCTAATAACTTTTTTTCCAAAATGTTAAAAACTGGTCCCATAAATTTAGCATAGAGTTAATTTGTTAGAATTATTTTAGAATTTTTTATTATTTTAGAATGGTTTCTATTTCTTTAGGGAACATTTGGCACATAAGCAGGTTGAATATTTTTGTTGAAATTTTATGACAAATTTTGCAGAAATAAATAATTTTGACTTGTATTCTAAATTAAAATATTAGTAATCTCTTTTAATTAAATCATCTCATAATATTTTATACATTTATTTAAATATAAATTTAAATATATTGATTTTTTCACAATATTTTCAGAATGTGTTTTAGTTCATTAATTAAATCTTCAAAATTTTTAAAAATTCTTGGTAGATAATTTTATTTTTTTCCTTTTTTGTTCGTTAGGTTCATTTATTCTTTGATTAATTCTTATTTTTAAGTTAATTAATTCATTTTACAGTAATACAATAAAGTTCTATTCCTAAAGACTAGTAAATCGATTAATTTGGTTAAAAAATAGTTATGTTTATTTTTCTATTAACTTTTACTTTCTATAAATATAAATGTAAATATATTTCAATATTTGATAAAATTATCTTTTACTAAAAAATATAAATTTTATTAAATGTTTAAACTTGATTTCAAATTTTTTTTTATCCGATAAAAAAAGTTTACGATAGCGGCTATCGTAAACTTCATATTTTCGATAAGAAAATCAATTAATCTAAAAAAAAATTATATATCACATTAAAATATCAACTCTTTAACTATAAAAGGAAAAAAAATCTTCAATACTTAGATTTTTAAATTCAAATAACAATTTTTTTTATAATTGGTAGATCATTTTTTTATACCTTTTTTTATTCGTTAGGTTTATTTATTCTTTAATTAATCTATATAATAATTTAGATACATTCTCAAAGACAAGTAAATCAATTAATTTGAAGAAAAAAGAGTGATTTAAAATTTCACGTAACTTTTAAATATCCTTCAACAGTTGATATAATTAATTAAATGATTAACGATATCAAAGTTATTTCTAAAAATTTTTTAAATCTAAACAAAATCAATTTGATATTTATTTTACTTGATATCTTTTACTTTAAATCATAATAATTAAAGATTTCATCAAACGTTGACAGCTGAATTAAAAATTTTATTGAATAATAGTTTTAATTTTTGTAAGCTATTATAAATTGAATTTTCGGTTTTGTCATAATTATTTTCACGTGTCAAAAAGGATTAAATAAAAATTCAAAAAAGTCTGATATTTTGGCACGCTAAGAAACCAACTTTGAAAATTAACCAGCTTCGAAAGCATTGCATAAATTTTTTTACCCTTTTCTAAAAGTTTTTCTTTTTGGATAATTTTTTTCTTACTTTCATTCAAGCTTTTATTTTAAGATAATCCCCACCATGGGACTTCGATTCTTGGAGGAATGTGGGGTTTCAAAGTTTTAAAAAATGAAAGCTTAGCCACAGAAATATTCAATCTGATAAAAAAAGTTGGTAAAAAGTATAAACCAAACGGAAAAAGTGTTAAAGGCTTTGATCAATATTTTTTAACAGACCACGTGTATAAACGAATCAAATTTAATTCGGTTATTCATGATAGTTTTTTATGCAATAGTTACCCAAATTCAAGACCTTTTCCAAGCAGACGTGTTGGTAACTGTTTTGTCGGAGCATCAGGGTTATGCAATACTACAGCAGAATTTAAAACATGTCCAATGCAGTGCCGACCAAAAGATCATTTAGATTGGGAATCTTGTTAAAAATCTCAGTCCATAAATATTTTATAAATACATTTTAAAATAAAATAAATAAAAAAATTTTTCTCCTCAAAATATTTTAAATTATACAGTTAATTTGAATTTAAAAAAAAGAATTAATTTATTTTTGTTCATAATATGAATCAAAAAATAATTAAGTGTCAATTTTAAGAGGGTTTAAAAAGTTCACTTATAATCTTATTTTTTGTCCTTAAAGATTTAAAAAAATGTCAAAATTAAAAAGATAAATATTATATTTTAAAATATTTTATTTTAAATAGGTCTGAAGACAAAAGCTAAAATAAGTTAAGGTCAAAATCGGATAAAGTCAGAATAAATTTTAAAAAATTGTAATTTCATAAGTTTTCCTAAAAAAATAAAAGAACCTTTTTGACTGCAATTTAAATATGTTTTTTAACACTAAAAAAAAGAGATACAAAAATATAAAAATCTATAATAAAATGTGAATAAAAACAAGGTCGTCCATTCACCCATACATAGACACGACACATGAATAATCGATCAATTAAATCGATCGGTTATTCCATTTTGGTATACCATAGTCCAAAAATAAATAAATAAATATGCTTTTTGAATAAAAAAAGAGAAAAGAATAAAAGAATCTAAAATAACACGTATGGAAAGGAACCAAAAATTTTATTTTCATTTAAATAAACCTTTTTTTAATTGGAACTTGGGGTTTAACTGTCGATTTTTGGATATTCCTTAATTTTAAACTATTTACATTTATCATCGATTTCTTTTTTTTTTTTTGATTTAAATTTTTTTGTTATCAGTGGCTAAATAATTTAGAATAAAAGTTAAAATCTTTCCGCAAAAAGATTGGAAGCGGCTCGGACTTGTCCAAACTCGTAAGTTTTGTTCTCCATGGCAATAAAGTTCAGATCGGGTTTCGGATTGAATACTTTAGCCGACTTTTTGTCTTTGATGATGCTGTTTATTTGTTGGTGCTGTTGTTTGATAAGCTTGGAAGTGGACTCGCTATTTGCCAGATTCTTGAACTCATCTTTCAATCGGATGTATTTGACCGATTTGTCCTCAACCAATTTTTCAATCAAGTCCACTGCTATTTGCTGCAGTTCAGTGCTTACCACCAAAGACATTTGTTTCAATGAACGGTTCACATTGCTTACCAAGCTCGAAGCCGACGAGCTCGATTTGCTAAAATAGCTCTGGCTTAGCATTTTACCAAGAAAAAAAGCTTAGAATACTCACGCAAACAAACAAGGTACACACTTGAGCTGAACAATTGCCAATTTGAGCTTGTCTTGATTTGCACGCTCCAGGGTGTACAAAAACTGAGAGTACTTCATCTCATCATTTTTCTCTTTGCTCAATTCTCTTTTTAAAATCATCAAAATCTCAAACAAAGCCGTGAAGCTAACTACTTTTCGTTGAATATCATCAAACTTAAAATAAAAAAAAAGTAAATAAATTTTTTTATCATAAGCTTAATAAACTCTTTTGGCTTACATTTAAAAATTTATTCAACAAACTTTGCACATGTTCTCTTGCCACTAATGGCAATTGATGGCTTATTAGCTCATCCATACTCTTGTTGATGCTTGACTTGTTCAAAAACATGGCTAAAATGCGTCTGGTCTCGGCCAGAACATTTTTGTATTCAAAAATTGGATGCACTGTCTGAATTAGGATTAGATCGGATCGGTTGCATCCGAGGCGAATGTAGTTTTTGATTTTGTAAATAAGCTCGTCCATTCTGGCGCAGGAGTAGTCTCTGAGACAGAACCATAGGTCACATTCGTGCTCTTCCAGAAATATTGAGCTTGGTAAGCTGAATTTTGTGTTCGACCAGTGGTTAAATGAAGAAAATGATGAGGATGGTGATGAAAGCGAGCTCGGACTAGAGGCAACCGAATCGCTGGCATACTTTTCTTTAAGTCTTTCCACATACCATATGTCCAACCAGTCTTTTACTATACCATTCTCAAATTTCTTTGGGTCAAAAAAACTGGTCAAATTGAGCTGAAATGCCTCTAGACACTTTTCCTCAGTCAACTGGACAAATTCGACCACTCGGTCCAAACTCTTTATTTCTTCTTTGGTTATTTTGACATATTTTTTGAGTATGTCACAATTGAGCAAACGTCTCAAGGTCCTGTAGCCGTAGTGGGTGTTGGACAGCTGATAATTGAAGTGCTTGTGAAAGGAGGGCACTATTGGCTGTCCATAAATATTGATCAGCTCTCTGGTGTAGTAGGTTTCGTCTTCTTGGTTGCTAAATTGTACCAAGCTGGACAAATGAAGCGCAGACAACTGTTCGCTCAAGTTAGCTGTTGACATGGATTGGTTTATCTTGCATTCGTTGGTCAATAAAGCTCTGTGTCTCGGTCGTTCCTTCAACAAAAGGAATAATTTTTCGCCCAACGCTTCAGTTCGTATAACTTCTTCCCTTGATTGTACTAGAAGAATAATATTTAAAAAAAACTAATTTATCTCTTATTATTTTTTTTACCTATTTCATTGAGAGAAATGTTTATTTGCTGATTTATGGTCTGGTAAATGGTGAAAAAATCATTCCTAAATAGAACCAATCTATTCGGATTTAACTCTTCATTTTCATACTGATTTTCTACATAAAATGGATGTAAAATACAGTTTATTTATCTTGGAAACTACCTTTAAATTTTTCACATTCAGATTTTACATAGTAGGAAAACCTGAGCATTTTTGAGCCTGATTCATTTTTGATCAATTCCATTCTAGTGGTGCCCTCGTTTTCCTCAATCTTAAACGGATTTGTCTTCATAATTACCTCGACATTGACTTTTTTGGCGCCGCCACTCTGATCATTGGACGAATGTTGGTCCATGTAGTCCGAGCTAAAGGACTCTGTCCTGCAGTGATTGAAGCTCGGCGTGGTCGGCGGAGTTTGCAGACTCTTTTTGGAATTTTTGTCCTTTTCCAGAGTAATGTAACATTTGAGCTTGATGTAATTGTGCTGTAGTGAGACCTCGAATGAGCGAGAGTCAAGAATCGCTTTGGCAAAATCTTCCAAATTTAATGTCTCCAATTTTTCTTTTTCCAGTATTTTTTCAGCATTCTCTTTGAAGTCCAACACCTTGCGATATGCCGAATTTAGAACACTCTCCGTATGGTAAAACGAATTCAGCGATTCAATGTAGATCATTTGGTTCGACTGTATATATGAACCAAAATATGAATTGTCAAAGAGTTTACATTTTATTTTAAAAGTTTACATTCAAGCTTTCATTGCAAATTTTTCTCTTATTTGGCATTGTACGAGGCACCCTAAACAAGCTGGTTAAAAAGCTTAGCACAATAAATAATAAAGATGGGAAATTTTTTTATAACAATTTTAAATGAAGAAAGCTTTTTTCATTTAATTTAATTTTTTATATATAGAATTTAGTTAGTTTGATTTTCAAGTGTAGATGTTTTTTTCTTTTTCTAGCTAAGTTTTTCCTTGCTTTTTTTAACAAAAGCGCACACTCTTTAAAGTGTTCACCAAAGATATTAAGCATCACTTGTCTACCACATTTCTGTGCTGTTAAATCGCGACTTAAGCTTTTTTAATTTGATTTTTTTTTTTCAAATTTCAAACAATTTATTCAATACATTTGTTAAATTAGAGCAAGTGTGTTATTTGACTTGATACTCGAATGATATGAATTAAAAATTATGCTTTAAGATGGATTTAATTTGATTAATTGCGTATAAAATAAAAAACTTACTCGAGCAAGGCTCGAACTCTGGTCTCATGCTAAACAAGTGGCAACCAAGACCCCTAGACCATATGGTACTCTAAAATCCATAAGTTTAAATTTAAAAATTAAAATTTTATTTTATTTTAAATAAATTGTCAACAATAAGTCCAGTTTGGATGCTCTCTGGGCCGGCACTCTTCTGGACAGGGATAAAAAGCAGCTGTTTCATTGCATTCACCAATGCATCCTACGAAACAATTACCAACTCGTTTTGTTGGAAATGGTTTACTCTGGGAAAAAAGATTACAAAAATAGCTATCGTGTTCCAGTGATGAATTCATGATATTTTCATAGACTAATGTTGCTAAAAATACTTGATCATAACCCTTCGGACTTGAAAAGTCTAGATTAAATTTTTTGCTTTGGTTTCTGTCAATTAATAGATTAAAAAGAGATTTTGATTTTGAACGATTTAAATGAGTTCTGAAGCCCCACATTCCTCCAAGAATAGCAGTTCCATGATAAGGATTATCTGAAAAAAGTCAATAAAATTAAAGTTAACATTTTAGTATTTAATTAATAAAAATATTGTACTTTTTCAGAAAATTTAGGGTATTTACCTTTATAAGAAAATTTATCTGTTATTTATTTTCACCCAAAAAAAGTTTTAAAATTTCAATCTCAACCCTTATCTTATGAAATTTTATTTCAAATTAATATTAATTATTAATCGATTTTTAAATTTGTTTAAATATTCAAAAACCCAATTCAATACTGGTTAATTTTACAAAAAATTTCATTAGCACACTAAAATGTCGTTCAAGCACACTTTGAAAATCTAAAAGCACATTTATTTAAAAAACTTGATAATTTTAACATTTTTTTAAATACCTCTGCTATAAAAAATAAAATTTTCACCCAAAATACAGAAAAAGCTAAAAGCCTTTTTAATTGAAAAAATAAAAACAAATTAAATAAAATCAAGGGCAATAAATGAGACAATAAATTTTTATAAAAAATTTTCTTAAAAATTAAAGGGTTTTTAATCGAAAAAATTTAAAGGAAATAAAATGATTTACTAAGTGATGAATTTTTTTATTTTTTAAGGAAAATTTTAAATCAACAAATTTACAAAATGATTTTTTATCATTACTATCTGTGCTAAAGATATATGAATTTAAAAATTTTTTAAACGAGTCAAATGAAGTCTGTCATCTTAAGTTGATAAAAGAAATAGATAATAATAAATTGAAATTAGAAAAAAAAACAAAATTAATTGATTTACTAGAATCTAATAATAAAACTTTATTTTCGAATTTTAATAAATCGTTTAAAAAAATATTTTGAAATTGATTATGATAAAATTTTTTGAAAAATGAACAATAATTTATAATTTTAAATATTATATTGAAATAGATTTTAAATTGATGCGTATCGATAAAATAATATTTAATTGATATATATATTAGACAGTCCGATATTTAGACCGTATGAAAATACGCCCTAAAAAACGGCATTAATTAAATCAAAGGAATTTGGACCGTCAAGCAAGCTAACCCAAATGACTGTACGCTAAGCGGGCCCGGTCACGGTTTTAAAAATTTTTGACCGGATTGGAATCCGCTTTGACGCATTCCGACACTAACATATATAGATATAATAATCATATCGGATTTGATTTAATCTTAAAATTACTAATTATTTAATCAAGTATTAAAGTATAAATTATTTCTGTTTGCAAAATTTATCATAAATTTCAAAAAGAATATTAAGACTTCTTATGTAACAAATATCCTCTAAAGAAAAAGAAACTAGCATTTTCAAAAATTCTAGAATAACTATAACAAATAAACTTAATAATAATTTTAATCCATCGATCTGTTACATGAATATATAAAATCTCTGGCAAAAAATCACCTTTTAGAAATATTAAATATCAATTAATTAAGTTAATAGATTCAAATTTACGAATTGTTAAAACGAGGATTTTAACAATTTCACACAAATGAACAAATCTTAAAGCTTAATAAAAATAAATGACAAAGTCTGCGAATGGAATTATAAATTTTTTAAAAATTTGTTGAAAAATTTCGAAAAGCCAAAAAAAGGAAAAATAATTTATCTTTAAAAATCTGATTCAATAATAAAATGTAAAAAATCAGAGTTGCTGTAAAATGGTTATTTAATTGATGTTTACCTCTCATAATGTGTCCAATCATGTCCGAATTTATCCATTCTTGAACCGAGTCAACTTCACGTTGAAGTATCAACGAGTCCAAGTCTCTGCTCATAAAAAGATCGACAAAGCTGTCTCCGATGGGAAGAAAGCGCCACATCATGGAATGAATGTAGTCCATGCTGACCACATCTTGGCTATTATCAATGCTTTTGGCAAGTTGGTGAATGTTGCAAAACTCTACATGATCATGTGAGCATTCGATATTGCACACTAATGAC
This sequence comes from Brachionus rotundiformis, assembly GCA_016802295.1. Classification (NCBI taxonomy): domain Eukaryota; kingdom Metazoa; phylum Rotifera; class Eurotatoria; order Ploima; family Brachionidae; genus Brachionus; species Brachionus rotundiformis. The sequence goes on from JAESIW010000208.1 coordinate 35,906, forward strand.
TTGTCAATTGAGTTGTCGTAATAGATGCGCATCACGTGACCAGGATAGAATTTTTTGATTGCTTGTATTAGCTTCGAAATTAGGTTGTAGTAGCGTTTGTCCTTGCCATAAAGTGAGTAAGATATGATTCTCTGATGGGGACCTCTTTTCAGAGACTTGTACAAATCACATGTTAAGACAAGATTGGAATTTGTATGGTAGATTTTTTTCCCATACTTGATTGTGTAGCTTGAGTTAGATTTTTTTTGGATAAATACGTCTTCAAAGCATTGGCACTCTGACCTAAGTTTAATATCATATTTTTGATTTTTAATATTGAATAAAAAAAATTCCAATAGCTTGTGAACAATTGTGCACAATACTATCAAATAAAATAATTTCTTTATCTTTAAAAAAAAAATCATCTTCAATTTTTTTATTAATTCTTTCAGAAGAAACTGACTGATTTATACATTATTAAATTTGATTCATTCTTTTCTTTAATTATTTAAATGAGTCTTTAATTTTCCTTTTATGTTTTGCTAAATTTTTTAAAAACAAGACTAAAAAAATTATAAATCAAAAAGAGTTTTTTTAATTCTTTTATCTCAAGATATTTTAAGAATTGACGAAATTTTTAAATTATTATTTTAAATTATCTTCAACTTCATTAAATTAATAAATTTTTTTTAATTATCTATTTTATGGACTTAAATTAACCGTTATTTATCTAAAACGATTTTGTTTTTCTATTTTCCTGTTAACTTTTAAAATCTTCATGCGTCAGTAAAGTCCCACAATTTGCTGGTAAATGAATTCCAATCATTTAAAAAAGAAATGACGCACTAAATATTTAAATTATTATATTTTTTCAATTAAGATAATAAAACTCATTAAATAATTAAAATGAAAAATCATACTTTTTTTTTAAAAATGTCCTTTTTCCTATTCTCGGATATGGAATCATCAGTTTTATACTTATTAACACGACAAATAATTCCTCTTTTGGCTTGAGAAAAAGAATAACTAAATTTAATAGGAAATGGTCTATATTTATTTTAAAATTATTAAATTAATTTAAGGTTAAGATGAATTTAAATTTTAATTTTTATTCAAAAAAAGTTAAAAATTTTAAATTGTTGATATTTTATTGATATGGAAACATCTTGTTCGGAGCTGGCCATGTCAAATCTAAATTAAAATTGAGTATATACTGATTTTATATTTTTTAAAGAATTTTACCACTTTCAATAGTGATATTAAATGATTTTTCATAAAAATTGAGGTATTCATTCGGACTCATTAGTTCTTTATTTTTTATCAAAAAGTTCGCATGATCTTAAGGAAAAATTTGAAAAAGAAATTTTTTTTCAAAATTTTAATTACTCTGATTTGGAAAAAACTCTGGATGCAGCTCATGCAAATTTTCAATAGTTTCTTTTTTGAGCTGTCCTTTTGATTGATCGCTTAAAAACTTTCCCATCCTTAGCAGTTTTATAATCATATCATTGACAAGAGTTTCCAGCGATTCACTTGGCTCAGAAGAATCATGCTCCAAAGAAAGATTCATTAATTTCAATGTGTATATTGGAAACATGCGAATGTGAACTTCATGGGCCATGTTCAGTATTCTTGCATCTGTAATCATGCCTTCAGGATCGTCCATCATCTTTCTCATGTCTTTCAATATATCTTTTATAGTTTCCAGAGATGACTAACAATTTAAAATTTAGTTTTATTATTTTGTAATTTTTATAATCTTTACTTCGATGACATGGACAAATAGAGATGGATAAATAATTATAATTCCTGTTGCTTTTTCTTGGAAAAGATTTGGATTTTTTTGATTCGACTGCTGCTGTTGTTGGTTACGAAACATTGTTTCATAATGTTCGCCGATTTTTTTCTTTTCATCAAAATTTTTATTCAATCTTCCTACAATTATTATTCTATGCAGTATGGTTCTCTTAAAAGATGGTAAGGATAAAAGTTGGCGAAGTTTTGCCAAAGCGAATAGCTTACTCGTCCTGAAGCATTATTTTTACTCTCCAGCATGTTGAGTAATGAAGGAAGATTATTATGAACAAAGTCGCGTTCTGTATCATTCATCTTTAAGTTAGTTTTCTTTTTAATTTTTCCAAACTTCAAATTCAGAAAATATAAGTTATAATTATGAATTTTTCCATGGTAACACCATTAACTTTCAATGTACCATTCTAAATTTTGTCTTGCATTTTTTGAAGGACAAAAAAGCCAAGATTTTGATCGTAGTTATTTCATGTGCAAATGTATAAGATTGTTCAAAAAATTTAATATTTATTTATTAATTTTTTTATTTAATTATTAAAAAGTAAATTTATTGGTAAAATTTTAAATAAAGGTATTAAAATTTAAATGCTATATTCAGACCTGAATCAAATAAGAAGAACTGCTTTTAAAAGTTCAATTATATTAGCTTCTTTAGTGTTGGTCCATTAAATGGTCTAATAAATTCAAAGTATCTTAACTTAAGTAATGACCATAATTGACCTAAATGGTAAGCAAAATTTAAGATTTACTTTTTTCCTTCCTATTAAAATTCAAAAAGTTTAAATTTTCAAAATCATCTTAAATTAATTTTTAATAAAATGATTAACAGTGAAACTTTTTCATTGAAATAATTTTTTACAAATAAAACTCAATAATTTTTATAATTTTTCTATTCTTTTAGTGAAAAAAGACCATTTGAAGTCGTATGATCACATGTTATCCCTAATTTGTGAGAATTCTACATGAATTATCTACATGAATGATAACAATTTAAAGCTTAACAACAACTCTTTATTTTATTGAACATTTGATTAAAGCATATTTTTATAAACGATTTTTTTTCCAAATCAAGACTCATTCAAAATGTGAAAATTTTTATGGGACTGAAATTAAATCGGCTATCAATAATTCTAATTGATGCTCGTAATCAAAGAAAACACAGATAAATAAACTAAAAGTTTGGTCTAATTATCTTTAAATAAAGTGTAATTTATACTTTTTTAAAAAGTTTATAGTTTAAAGTGACATACAACTATGTCACTAGAGTCGAATAATTACCTTATTTTATAAAAAAGAGAGAGAAAAGTTTTTATTAATTTCATTTAGATCATTCAATAAAATAAAGTTAATTTCTAAGTGAATATCGTAAAAAATTAAATGGACGCTAAGAAACAGACCAACATTACCATTAAATTTTGAACATGAATTGACAATGTAAAAGAACTTGTAGTAGTTAGCTCAACTGTTGTTGAGTATGAGTCTTGGGATGAATGTTGTGTAATGTCATTTGGTGCTGATGTTGGTGAATGTTGTGTAATGTCATTTGGTGCTGATGTTGGTGAATGCTGGGTATTATCATTTGGTGCTGATGTTGGTGAATGTTGTGTAATGTCATTTGGTGCTGATGTTGGTGATGAAGGATTATTGTTCTGAGGCTGAATATTTAGACTTTTTTTTTCGCAATTGAACCCCTCAAATCCATCTTCACATAAGCATGAATAGCCTATTAAGTTAGTAATAGTGTTAGAGTTTGAACAAGTTCCTCCATTTTGGCAAATATTTGCATTAGATTCACATGTGATTGGCCTAGCTTTGATTTAAAAAGGGAAAATTTTAATTAATTTAAAAATTTTAAATTTTAATTACTTTCACATGTCACACAACATTCATCTTTAACTGGTCCGCTTGCGAAGTTTCCAGTTTCACATGAACTCTTGAAATCATTACAATTAGAATACTTATCGATGCAATTGTTGTATTTGTATTCTAAATTAATAATTTCAATGGTTTTTACGAATTTAAATTATCTAATATACTAAGGCATGTGCTGCAACATTTGTCATTTCCCTCTGAGCTGGTACAAAAAGATGCCTCTGTCTTTCCTTGTTGCTCTAAAATGCTTATAAAATGCGAACAATTCACAAAAGTTGTTGGTAATGTTATTCCTAAAGTTCCAGTCTGAACTACATCGTCTCCAAATGGACATAATGACTGAGGAATCACTGACGTGCTCACGCACAAGCCGATTGAACAAATCTTTTATTTAGAATTTTTAAAATATTTCAATAAATTCAAAATTTACCATTCCAGAGCCACATGTTGTTCCTTCAGCTGATGGAGAAGATGACCAACAAAAACTGTCAGAATTCGATTTTCTGCACCATAGTTTGCTACATATCTCACTTGATTTAAACTAAGCGAAAAAAATTTTAAATAAGGATTTAAAATTTTGGCAATCTACATGGCAGAAAGATGCTTCATCTCCATAAATCATTTTACATTGATCATTAAGCGGGTAAAATTGGCCTGTTATGGTCCAATTAGCATTCTTGAATTCAGCTGGAAGATCTGGCGGAGAATTTGTCATACATGCTGAATTCAATGTAGTAGCACTTTTAGAGACATTCTAAAAATCTAAATATATATAGAAATTATTATCTTTTACTCATTTTGAATTAGAGTTGTTTTGAACTGAGAAATCGAGCAGGAAGAAAATCTTTGCATGTTTTGAATTTTATCAAAATTCTGCACAGGAGTCATTATAAAGTAATCCGTGTAAGGACATGATTCTGCTCCAGGTTCGCCATCATGAATTGATCCTAAATTGTGGCCAATTTCATGAGCAATCGTCTAAAATGTTGAAAAAGTTGAAAAAATAATAATAATAAAAGAAAATATCAATAAATTTTTCTATTCAATTAATTAAGAATTTTTATATTCTTAGAATCTTTTGTTGTAATTTTTAAAAATTTAGATAAAGGGAAACAATATTTTTGATTTCAATCTACAATCGGAATTATGACAAATTGTATTAATTTTTTGTACAACCACAAAAACCTGGAAAGCAAATAAATGGACTGCTCACTGGTTGTATTAAACATTTTGTTCACTTGAGATCATTTGGTAGCACTAGAGAGATTCAATTATACTTCAGTATTTAAGATAAATTCTAGTTTACCATCAAAACTAAGACTAAAAATGGTGGCAAAAAAAATGATGGTTTCCAAAGCAGGAAACAAATAATCAAGCTACACTACCATTTTTAAATGATGAGCTATACAGAAGAACGAAGTCAGAGCCAATGAAACAATGTATCAAAAACAAAAAGCTGCGGTGGCATGTTCATGTACAATTAGAATGTAGAACGAAAAGAATAAGAATACCAAACAGAGCTCTTTAATGAGCATCGTAAGGGCGAAGAAAGGAAGGATGATGAACCTGAACCTATGTTCCAGAAGGAGTGTCCAGAAGTACAGTTTAGCGCAGTTAATCAGACTTGAAATTGTAAAATTAAAAGATTTGCCTCCATTTTAATTAGTAGTCATTAAATTGAATTTAACTATTCAAAAAAACTTAAAACTTTTATCTAATATTAATTTTTCAGTCTGATCACTAAAATTTTATCAAAAATCTCAATTTGCCGTATTAATCATGTTAATTTTATAAAACAAATATTAAATGTCTTAATCTAAAAACGAGAGGCTAATTATATTAAATATTAATTTTTGATTTAAAATTTTAATATCTTTCTGTTTTTGTGTATATTTGGAAAATTTTTATATGGCAAGATTTTGGTTTCATAAATGAATTCTTTACTTAATTTAAATGATCACTTTATTTAAAAAGTAACATTATTTTTTGAATACTTTAAAATATATTAAAATTAGATAGAAATTATTAATTAATTAAACAATTAAATTACCTTATTCCCTCTTTCAATTTTGAAGCGTAATCACGCATTTAGATTGGCTTCAAACGCTGAGTTTAATGAGTCTTCAAAACTCGATTCTAAAGTAAAAATTAAAAAATAATAAAAATTTCATTTTTTATTTTTACTTTAAAATGGAGTCTTGATGATATTAGGAAATTAATTTTTTTTAAATTTCTGGTCCTAAAGCGTGTCTTAACTTTTCTTAACATGGTTCAGCAAAATCGAACGAGGAAATACGGTAATTATTGAAAAATATGATTTAGAAATTTTAATGAAAAGCAAGACGGTTTTTAATTTTGAAATTTTTTCAATAAAAAATAAATATTATTTTTGGATTTTTCTAAATTTAAATTTTGGCAATTTTTATCCAAAGTCAATTTTAATTTATAAAATTTAAATATAATTACAAAAATGCTGCTGAATCCACCTTGTTCTTCAGAGACCGAATATCGTATATTCTCACATGTACCAGCGACATAAGCAAAACCTGCGACACCTTTTCTGTTTTCCGGTACATCATTGCCATCAGCCCATAAATCTTTCCTTTACAAGATTTTAGTTTTAAGCTCTTTTTTTATATCCTAGATACTTAAATAAGGCCATTGCGTGATCGTATTCAAACGGAAAACTCTTTGATTCCATATAATTTTTGAAAGCCTGAATTGTTGGCGTTGCAACCAGAACATCTTGACCCTGGTAGGTTGGATTGTTCGGATCACCAACCAAAGAAGGATCAGCCCATGGAGCTTCAGCAGGGTCCTTTCAATAAAGGTAAAAAAAATGACTAAAAGAAATGACGATTAATTTTTTACAGTGATAAAAACAAATTTAGTTAGAAGAATATTTATTTTCATTTCATTATCATTTTGTAATGAATTTTGGTATTTTTGGTCAACCTTTAGGCAAGAATTTTATAAAAATTTCTAAATTGTTAATCAACTTTACCGCGTGCATCACATGACTTAAGTATATTCTCAAATGGTTAAATACCACGTCTTGGTCTTCAGATTTACTTAGCCTTTTATGCTCATTGATCAGAGACAAATCAGCCACAATAATTGTTTCTAGATTAAAAATAAATGTTTGGCCTGAGCCAATTCTGGTCAGCTTCCTATTAGAGAATATTTGAATTATTAGTGTCGTTTCATAAAAAAATTTTACCTTAGCAATTTTTTTTTTGAATTTGATTTTTTTCCTTCAAAATTATAGCTATCGAAAAAGTAATTAAAATCTTTTTAAATTTACTTTGTTCGAATAGATAGTCCCTATTTTTTGCTAGGTCTAGAAAGCTATGAGATTTGGGCTCAAAAGAAGTGCTCCTTTTTTTAATTGCATGATTAAATTCATCGCCTAGACCTAAGGCAATAACATTTTATATGTTTTTAAAATTTTAATTTAAGAAATTTAAATGTACCATTTCTATTTTGTTTATTTAATAGTTTAACTGGATAAATGTCATAAGTAGTATTTGCTTCGGTGTTGGAAAAAATTCTTCCAATCTTAATTATAACTTTAGAAACATTAAATTTTCTTTTATTTTGTTTATATGTTACAAATCTATATGAATCAGCTGTTTCGTTATTTTTAATCAAAGTAGCATAAGCATTACCTGCGTAGTCATTATAATGTTTAAATTCCTTATACAAAACTTGAGATTTTTTTTTAATTTTTTATTTTTACCTCCGACTTATGTATATTGTATTTTTTAGGTTTTCCATTTTTATCAATAATGTAAATATCTGGATAGCTTATATTGGGAGGTACTTTCTTAAAATCGACCTGTAATATTTTTCCACTATCATTAACTTTTATCTCAAACTTTGCTGGAAAATCATCAGAATCTTTCAATTTCTGACCTATATGGAAGCTTTCCAATAAGTATCCATTTTCTTCTGGATCTATTATAAAAACGATGAAAACTTTTTTCAAAAATTTGCGGAGTTTACTCTCAATAACATAGAAACCAATGCAAAGTTTTGTTATTATAACAAAGAAGGCTAGTATTTTTATCATTATTTTTTTTTTGATTTTTCTAAAAATTTTCAAATCTTTTATATTCGATTTATATACACCTAAAAATTAAAAAAGGTGATTTTCAATTATTTTAAAATAATAAATTTTAGAAAACGAAACAGGCGGTGGTTTTAATGAAGACCAAAAACAGGATTTTTAATTTATTTAGATTATTTTTTTAATAAATCCCTTAAGTTGCCATGTCACTGAAATTAAGCATAGGTGACATTTGTTTATCAATAAATCCATAAAAAGTCCAACTTTGTTTATAATTCAAATTAATTTTTTCTCTTATTCAATAAATTTAATAAAAATTTAATTTATTTATTTATAAATCAGAGTCAAATTTTTATAAATATTTATAAAATAAAATGAAGATTTTTTTTTAAATTTTTAAGTTTTTGTTTATAAAACTACTTTTTTTTGTTAATTTATTTTGATTGTTCAAATTTTTTCATTTTAAAATAAAAAGATTTATATCAAAATAAAATTTAACTAATATTATTCATTTCAAAAACTTTAAAATATATTTATTTGATTTTTTGGAATTGACTTTTCAAAAATAATGGTTTAATGCAATTTTGAGGTTTTATAACAATCTTGAGCAAGCTTTTGATTTAACAGAAGCCAAATTTTTACTTTTGTCTCCAATTTTTCCAATATTTTTTGAAGCACAAGCTTTATAATTATTTAATTTTTTTTGTTACAGATTTTTTAAATTATTAATAATTAATAATTAAATTTCAATTCTGTTCACTGATGAAGCTCTTCTGTTTTTTTAAATACACTGATAATTTGATACAAGTGTTTTACCATTTTTTACGTAATTTTTCGTAAAATTAAACATGTAAAAAAATTAAAAATTCAATCAAATTTCAGATTTTTACACATTTTTATCAATTATTACTGAAATTTACCTTTTCAAATTTCGGTCTTTACATAAATAAAATTTTACCTGATTTTTACGGTTTAAAAGTTTTAATTTTTAATACTTTTTAAAATGCAAAATATAGTTGATAAAATATTCTAATCATTTATAAATGACTAATTCTAATAGATCGTTTTTTTTTCATAAAAATGAATTAACAAAAATTTAATTTTCTTTTATTTTAAAATGGATAATTTATTTAATTTTATTTCTGTCTCTAATTTTTAGCTTTGGTCGATTTAGCTAATGGATGCACTTATAAATTCCTGAATAAGCAAAATCATAATTTAAAATGAATACAAAAATGGGTAAACATATTGAGTCGAAAAAAGACATATTTAAAATTTAATTTACCCATGTAATTTACTTTTTTATTATCAAAAATCGACTAAATTTAAATTAATTGGGATTACCTTATTAATATTTAGCCAAAAAGACTTGAAATCAGGAAAAAAATTTTTGTTAAGTAAACTTCAAGTTTAGAAAATATAGAATTTATAAAAGATCTTCTTTTTTCCTCATCAGTTTGAGGTTAATCAGTTAGATTTTGTCACGCCAGCTTCCTTTGCTTTGGACACTTTAAATCCTTCAGGCAACATAGACACTCTTTTTGTTCTCACACGTTTACCATTTCCTTCCATGATTTCTCCAAGGAGCCTTTCTGGGGTGTCCGCCTCACATATTTTTCGTTCGCAGCATAAGCTCCTACAAAATTGTTTGTTCTTGGTAAACACTCATTTATTCGAGTATGAACATTCCATAAGCTAATTCCAAAAAGTCCTGGTTTAAGCTTTTTTAGTTCGATTAAATAATTTATAGTCAATTTCTAAATAAGTATTTAGCTTTTTTGATAAGCTGAATAGCTAATTAAACAATTAACCTGAATAAAATAGCTAAAAGTTTTTCAAGCCTACATCAAAAAGGCTACATTAAATTAAAAAATAAAATCCAAATTTTAAATAATTAATTGGTTGAATTAACTTCCTTTTCTCTGAATGGTATTCTGAAAGTCCTTATAACAAGTATTAAATTTGCATATAATTTATTTTTCAAACTAGTTAAATTGTATTTTACTTACAAAGAATAAACAACCTTTTTTATAAATATCTTTTTCCATTTATTAAATAAATTTATAGAATCTATCCTGCATAAGCCAATATTTCACTTACTGCTTAATTAAACCTATTAATAGAATTTATTTTGCTTTTTATGTTGGTTTTCGTAAATTGAAGCTTGTTTTACCAAAATTGGTAAATTTCAAACTGTTTATTTTTACTAATTTTTTACAGAGTAAGTGAAACTTTTCTTTCATTCTAATTTTTTTACTAATTATTTCAAAATTTAATAAATGAGAAAAGCAAGCTTTATTTTTATTAATATAAAAAAATTATAAAAATGCATATATTAAACTTACTTTTTTGATTTACTCATCAACATTGATCTCAGATTACAAATATTTTTATATTTTTATTTGTGGACAAGTTTCAAATTATATTCATTTAATTAAAACGTCAATATAAACACATTAAATCAAAATTATTTACTTTGACAATTAGAATAAAGTTTTATGAATAGATTTTTCTTTTAATTTAAATTAAATTTTTTTAAACATTTATTATAATAAATTAACAATATGGTAATAGCCTGTTCTAGATCAAATGAACTCAATATGAAAATAAACAATATAAATTAACTCTCACTATAACAATAGCTTATAATAAAATAAAAATAAATATTTCAATATGAATGAAGTAAAGCATAATATAGTCAACTATTATGAGAGTTGTTTGAACGTAATTGATACACATACTGAGACATTGCTGTCTAATCCGGATATATCAAAGCGCGACATTCAAAAAATAAATTCGCTACGAGATCAGTTTGTATCCGAGATACGACAAATAGAAAGATTTAATTTAGAAAATTTAAAAAAACATACCAAAGTCGATAAAATTATTTATGCTGAATATCTAATTAATTTAGCTTTTAAAAATAAATTTTGTTTTTTTATTCCAAACGATCCGAACCGTGGTCATTTGTTCAAATCGAATCGTTATGGAGTTTTGGTCATATTGAACCAGTTCATCAATACCGAAATAATTGAAAATTTAATGTATTATTTAAAAAATTTAATTTTTAACCAAAAAAATTATCTTTTTTCTTATCTAAAGAGATCTTGCTAACCGTAATATATGTTTACATGATCTGAATCATCTAGTCGATGAGTTTGATGTAATCTTTAATTTTTAAAACTTATTAAATAAATAATTAAGTAGATAATTTGTTTGTCAAGGATTTTCTTAAAACTTTTATAATCTATGAACTTATTTCGTCAAAAGCAAACGAATCTGTGATTGATTTGTCATCAAGCGAGAACAATATTTTAAATAGAGTGGACATAAAATGTGCGCTAATGGACCCGGATAGCTTTGACTGGCTAGATACCATTTTAAATATGCCAAAACTGGAAACTTTAACATTCGGTTTTAACAGCTTGAGCTACTTGGACAGAAGCCTATTTTCAAAATTTGAACATCTAACCTGGCTTAGGTTCGAGTCTGGCAATCTTTGCACCATTCAAAGAGCAAACTTCGCGCCATTAGTAAACTTAAAGAGGCTCACTTTCGAAATAATAATTGATAAAATAAACCAAAATGGTTTCGAAGGTCTAAACCGTCTTGAAAAATTGGAATTTTGCTCTTCTGGTTTGTCAAAGTTGGCAAATTTTGAGCTTAATAAGTTAAATAGCCTTCAAAAATTAAGCATCATCTACCATTCTATTAATTGTCTAGAAGAAAACTCATTTGAGTCATTGAGTGAACTAAAAATTTTAAGATTAGATTCGAACAAAATTAAAAATATTCAATCAGGAGCTTTTAAACATTTGGTTAATTTGGAAGAGTTGTATCTAGATGACCAAAAATATGAATTAAATCTAGCCACTAATTCATTAACTGGTTTAAAGAGTTTAAAAATTTTAAGTTTACAGAAAAATTTAATTAAATATTTGAACTCTGATCTGTTTGATGATCTAACAAATCTCGAATATTTGTCATTAAGACAAAATTCGCTCCAAACCATTGATTACAATCTTTTAAATAGTTTACACAGTTTACAATTTTTAGACCTCTCTCTAAATGGGGACATAATGCTAGATTTTGAAAAACTTGAACTGAATAATTTAAAATTTTTATCTATTAAATCTAAAACGATACCAAATTTAATAAAAATTTCCCTCCAGGGGCTTCAAGTGGTTGATATTGATAATTTTAGTGCAATTAATTTCAATCATCAACCCAAATTAGAGTATTTAAATTTGGCATTTAATGACATTAGTTCAATTTGGCAATCGATTTCTGATTATTATTTTGAGCAGCTTAAAATTTTGAAATTTTTAAAAATTAAATTTTTAAAAACAAACCAAGAAGCGAAAATTAATTTGGAAAATTACAAGAATAAATTGTCGTACAATATTCAATCTCAAGATAAGAATAATTCCAATGAAATAGATTACAAAATTACAAATAAAATAGAACATAATCAATATGAACATTCGTCTACCATTCAAGTAATATGGACATTATTTTACCATAATTTTTATTTTTATTTCATTTAGATCTCTAAATTTTGCACAGATAGTGAATTTTTTGAGAAGTTTTTGGACGTATCGGACATAACACGAAAAGTTGTTTTAAAAAATCTTCATCAAATTCATTATAATTAATTTTCCTCACGATTCTCCAATTTTTTATTGTTCGATTTTCAGAAACTTTATAAAGAGTCTTTATAATCGGGTAATCTTAATCAAGTTACACATGTTTTCAATTGAATTTGAAAGAGATTTGTTAAAAAAATATATCTATAAAAAGCATTTAGTCAAGCGAACAAACTTATTGAATTGACTTTTTCAAGTTTAATTTTTTATTAATAATATTATATTAATTAAAAATAAATAAAAATAGTAAATGAATTAAAGCAATTTTTTTTATACTACACTTGGATAATTAGCTTGGAAAGCCGAAAGGTCTTTTATTTATTTAACAAAAACGATATATTTGATGATATTTTATTTGATAAATTTATAAAATAAGTTATTACCTAAATTTAGTTAAGCTTTATTTGTTTTCAATTATAAAAAGCCTATATATATAAAAAAAATCAATTAACAATCCATTTCTTAAAAAATGTCCCAACTTATCTCCATTTTGGTTTTGGTAGCTTATTTTATGCTGATTGATGCTAAATTTTGGAAAAATGAGAAAATAGTCCGGCCATGGGAATTAAATTCCAATCAGTTAGCAGGTCTTGGAACTTTAATTGCCTCTAAGATTGACTTACCGTCAAAGCAACAATCTCAAAATACAAATAATAATCAGCAGTCTAATTTAAATGTTAACCATCCTGATTCTGTGATTTCTCGTCCATCGAAGCCTTACTGGATCCAGCAGCAAACTATCACAAACACTGGAGAGAAAATTATGGAAAATTTAATCGGAGGAATTTATTTTGATTGCTCAACTCGTCCAACCGGCCATTGGAAAGATTCCACTTATTGTGACATTTTTCATGCATGTGTCTTTGGTCAGCAGAAAAAAACTTATTCATGTCCTTATGTTGGTGAATACACCTATTTCGATGATTATACACATAAATGTGAATTTTTAAGAGCAAATCCATCAGGGTGCCCGTCTAAAATTTTTTTTCATTAACTTGATAAATGAGGAATATTTCTATTAGTATAAATTTATCTTATAATTTGTTTTTCTGAAAAATAAACAACTAGTTAAGTAATCTAGATTTTTTAATTAATTAACATTTTTTGAGATTTTTAGTTTTGTTTTAAATTTTAAAAAAGTGTAAAAAAAATAAAAACCTCGATATTTAAGAACTGAGAAATATCATAGAACAAAGCCTAGAACCGAACAGCCGATTCTTCTTAAATTTCATTTATTTCAAGAGGCCTTTAATAGCATACACAGAGAAACCCTTTTGGTATACCTCAGAAGATTGTTAACTAAAAAAAACTCTTCTATTAGAATTCCGATTTTAATGTAATTCTGGAAAAAAGACAACTATTTCTAATTGTGATTGATTATGTCATGAGGAAAACAACCTCAACTCCGAGGAGTATACAATGGAAGTTAACAACAAAGCTTAAAGACTTTTCAGTTGATTTGGTTAACATTGTTAAATGATGAGCGAGTCAATGAACCAATGTATCAAGTTCAAAACAAATGCGGTAGCTTGGACATCAACTCAAAATGAAAATAGTAAGAATGCCAAACAGAGCTCAATGGACATCACAAGGAAAAAAAAAGGGAAGGACGGCCAGAAATAACATGGAGGTTAACAATCACTAAAAAGTTTACAGAAATGGGAATTACATGAGGAGAAGCAAGGGTTAAGGCAAAGGATCGACTTGTGTGGAAACCTAAATTAATAATTCTACGCTCCGCAAGAAGCATATAAGGAAAAAAGTTCATATAATTTTCCGACAGGCTATGTTTTTTTTTTAAATTAGATGTTGGAAATTGGAGGCATTTGCGCAACAGAGAAGGCTTTTAAAATCATTTTAATCTTTTATATTTCAATTTTTTGGATAAGAAGAATTTATTTTGATATGGACCATATGGAAAATATGGACCTCTATTTGATTCCAAATTCGATGAGAATTTTTCTCTTTAAGAATAAGAGCATTTTAAATATTTTAGTTATTTTTAAACAGATGAATAATAAAAATAAATATAAAATTTTAATTTAAGTTTTATGAAATTTCGATACTTATTAAAAATTGATTTATATTTTTATTTTTTTTTAAAACTAATTAAGAACTATTTTTAAATTTAATCTGAATTTATAAATTTATTAATTAATTTATTAATCTAAAATAGAAAATAGATCTTGAAACCAATGAAAAGCTTTAATGTGAATCATTTTTTTCTAACTCAATTCATGATACTTCCTAATTGAATATTAATCTTGCGTCAAGAGTTTTATTTACTTCGACTTAAATTGCTTTCTTATTTTGTTTATTCAAACTAAAATAATAAAATAATTAAGTTTATCACACTTTACATTGATGTTGTAATCTAGATTTTTTAAAAAATCTGAAAAAAAATTTAAATTCCCATTTGATTTTGGAGCAAGATTTTCTGGTGATTAGTATATTTATGCCCAAATAAATTCCTGTTTATTTTATCTTTTCTTTTCAATGCCCAACTTCAAATTTTTTATCTTCTTTACATTCTCTTACCATTCCAAAATCTTTTTGGTTGGTTTTCATTTGAATTTGAAATTGTGATAGATTTCCTTACCAACATGTAAATTTGGCAACTAAAATTAACTATTACGAGTTAACTTTAAAATAAAAATTATTGATTTAAAATAATTTCGCAATTTATTGATTAAATTTTGAGTAATAAATCGAGTGTTATAATGTGCCCACATTATTCGATTTGTGACCATTACAGCTTTTTAATCAAACAGTTTTTGAAAAATTTTCGCTATTATATTTTAACTATAACCGGATATAAAATTATAAAATAGATAAATTAATAAAATAAAATTATCTCGAAATTCAATACTTAAAATGAAATTTTTATCTAATTAAATTATCTCTTTTAAATTGAGTAAGAGATTATAGACGGCTAAATAAAAAATAATATAATAATCCTTCAAAAAAAACTGAAACTTGATCATATATTCTAAATGACTAAACAAGAACTGAACAAATTGTTATTTTTTTCAAATCCTTTTTTAATTTTACATAAGACTTGTTTATAAATTTTCTTAATCTACTTAATTAACTCTAGGTCAATACTATAAATAATTGTTTGATTCTATTTAGAAAAAGGAAAAAAAAGTATTACAAAAATGAATCCGACTAAGTTTGGTAAAAATTAAACAATTTATTATTTCCAAAGATAATCTATTTTTTTAAGCATATTTGTTAGTTTCAATCGTTTGTTTATTTAATAAATCAAATCAACAGCAATTAGAGCTAAAAGAAAAAAAAGTTGAACCAGAATGGACTACCAAAGAAGAAGACAAAATGGTTTCATCAACAGCAACAACATCCTTACCTCATTTAAGCTCTGAAATACCAGATAAAACTGAAACAATTGACAATATTTTAGTATCCAAATTACCATCGACTACAACTAATCAACCAAGACCTGTTTTTTTTCAACCATCTCCATTGCAAGTTGAGTATAGACCGGCTGGTCCTTATATAATCCAACAGCACACCTATACGAACACTGGAGAACTAATTGTAGAGAATTTGATTGGTGGTGTACCATTTGATTGTAGGTTTAAGCCAACTGGCCACTGGAGAGATGGAAAATACTGCGATATATTTCATGCGTGTGTTTTTGGTCAACAGAGAAAATCATATGCCTGCCCGTTTGTCGGCGAAAGAACTTATTTTGATGAAATCACAAAAAAGTGTGAGTTTGCCAGACTTAATCCTTCTGATTGCTCTTCAAATACATTTCATTTTTAAGATTTTTATTTTTTTATTTTTCTTTAATAAAATTTAACAATAAAAGAAGTATTTACTCTAAAATTTTATATTTTGAAAATTTGCCGAAAAACAAGCCTTTAATTACATAACTGAATTATGTTTTATTGTTAAGGTCCCATTTATAAAGAGTATAAATTTGCATATTTTATAGATATTTTATGATGGTTTAATTCATAATATTCTAAAAGACTTGAGGAAACGTAAAAAAATCGATATAATTTCATAATTTTCTATTATAAAAACCTAAGATTTAAAATTAGGTTTAAATTTTTTATTTTTGAATTTTAATCATTAAGTTAGCATGATGAATTCCAATTTTCCGATAAAATTGATAAAAAATGCAACTTATTAGTCATATTTTCAAAATATTTTAAAATAAAATAAATTTTATTAAGAAATATAAAAGTATTTAGTGAGACGATAAAAAGATTTAGTTTTAGTTTGTATGAAATTAAAAAAAAACAAAAGATAAAATGATATGTATTAAATTAATTTTTATTTCAAGATTATATCATAATTACACAATACCTTTTTTAAAAGATTAATTTTTTTAATTTCGAGTGACGTTATTTTTAGCTATAAATGTTTCAGTATTTTAAATAATAATTTTATGATTTTAATTCTTTATAGAAATAATTCTAAATAACAATGGATAATAAATTTGAACAGAACCCAACACCAATAATACCGGGTCCAACAAATTACCCTCCGCCACCGCCTTATCAATCCCAGCCACAAAATGCAACAATAGTCATTCAACCTGTTCTCAATCAGGCTCTCATGCTTGGAAAAGATCCATCTCACGTGACATGGTAAAATTTTTACTGTTTTTGCAAATTTTAATAATTTTTGTTTATTAAAGCCCTACATGCAAAGCACAGGTTGTTACAAGAGTTAACTATAAATCAGGAGGTGGTACTTGGTTAATCTGCCTTGGGCTTTGTCTAATTGGATGCGATCTAGGGTGCCAATTTATACCATTTTGTGTGGACTCGTGTAAAGATTCACATCATTATTGTCCTAACTGTAATGCATTTTTAGGCCGAAAATCACTTCTCTAAATCTTTTTTAGACTCCAAATGACAAATTAATTTTAATTGATTTTTGATAATATTCGTGTTAATAAACAATTAATTTTTAGTTTTATTTATAAAATAAATTTTAACAACCTTTAAACGTTTTTCAATTTGACATAATTATTAAGATTTAATAATTTCAGGTTAACTATTTCTGGTGAATAAAAATTCGGCCAATATCATGCAAATATACTCATCATGATATTTTTATTATTAGTCATAATAATTGGCATATCTTGATATGGCATGATTTTATAGAAATATTAATTTTTTTGCGACGATGGTGAAATATGCGAACCTTAAGCTCTGTTCTGACATAAAGGACTTGGTGAAGTCAGTGGATAAACAATAACCTTCGACCTATTTTGATAAAATTTGCTTTAAAACCAATTATTTATCTCCAATATTGTTTGAATATTTAAAACATCAAAATATTATTAAAAATTGAATAATTCAAAGTTAATAGAAATATAAAAACTCATTGCAAATTTTTAGATCGCTTCATTAAAAGATCTTAAAAAATTGTTCCTGTTAAATCTTTGAAACAAAAATTACTCAAAAAATTTATTTATTATAAAAAATATGAGATTTAAGTCAATTTAAGTAAAATCTGAAAAATAAGTTTTTTATTTACATTAGTAAAGATCATTTTTAAGTATTTTATTATAAAAACAGTGCTAAACTACAAGCTGATTTTTTCTTATTTTTTGGCGAACCAAGATTCACATATATGAATAAACCATTTACTTAAATTTTATTATTATTTTGCCAAAAAAAAATTTTGAGGCTAAGTTGAATTTTTGAAAATTATTACGGTCTTGGCAGTTAAATAATTAAAAATTTATTGCATTTAAAAAGTGTTGTTAATAATTTAGATATACATTATTTTACTTAATATATCTCTAAATCCAAAAAATTTAAGCAAAAAAATATTATATTGTACTTAAATATCGTCATATAAAGTTATAAAAAGTTAGAAATATCTACATATATTGTATTGGTATTTTGAAATAAGAAGTTATAATTTGATTTGCTGTTTATCTGTTTATGTCAATAGAAATTGGTTGTATCCATCGTCCAAATACATTTTTCTGTAATTTTGAATACTTTTTACCGTTAACTTTCATATCCTGAAAAATTTGATGATGATTTATAGGATTTTTTAAATCATTTTAGAAATAAGAAATATACAAATTTAATTTAATAAAAATTTGAATATTATTTAAAATATAAAACTAAAATAGTTCCTTTGAAGTGGTAATAGGATGAAAATTTCCATTTTCCTTCAAGTAACGTTCTAAAAAATACCTCATAATACAAAAATATATATAAAACATCAGATTTTGATTTGAGAGAAAATAAATAGCAGAAGGATTAAATAATTATATTTTTTGAAAAAATTCAATTTTAATTTTTTTAATTAATAAAAAAAAGGCGCTTTAAATTTTGATCAACTTTGGTAATTTTAGTTAAAATAAAAAATTTATATATTTAAATAGAGAGTGTTTTATATAAAATTAAGAGAAATACTTTTAAAAAATTGATATTTGAAGCAATGAAAAATATCGAAGAACCATTGAATACACAAACTTATCAGGATAGAACCAATTCATCGACTTCCGATGCCATTATTGTTCAGCCAATTGGTGTTAATTTTGACCAACAACCATGTTCGCTTATTTGGTATATTTAGATTTTTTTAAATTGAATTTAATCATTATTTTCATTAGCCCAACTTGCAAGGCCAACATAGTCACTAAGATTTCTCGCAAAAATGGCATGTGTACATGGTTATTATGTTCTGCTCTTTGTATGCTTGGATGTGCTTTTGGCTGTCAATTCATTCCCTTTTGTTTAGATCGCTTTAAAGATGTAGAACATCATTGTCCTAATTGCAATGCCTTTTTGGGAAAGAAAAAACGATTCTGATTAAAATAAAAATATAATTATAATTAATAAACGCCTTTGAATTAATTTTTTTTTCTCTAAATATTTCCTGAAAAAAATTAATTGTTAATATCAATGGCTTAGAAAAATTCCAAATGATTATTATCAAATGTTTAACAACGAAAATCGAAAATCTGCAAAAAGATTAAATATAATTCAATATATAAATATATATAGCTTCAAGTTAAGAATTACATGAGCAATATTAAATAAAATTAATAATTTTTTTAAAAATTCTGTTCAAAAATACCAATGGCTAGTTTCAAAATAAATATTGAAGTCTTTAATCAATCTAATAGAAAAAATGTGAAATTTAGACTTAATATTTAGACTTCAAAATATAGTTGGATATTTTATCAGGTTAAAATTGAATTGAGAAATTAATACCCAAATCGATAACTGAGATTCGCTTTATGCCTAAAAATATTGTCAGACAAACAAGTTTAAGTTAAAGATTGTATTTAAAAAAAAAAATTAGATTAAATAAGTCATATTTTTTAATTACTAAAATATGTCTTATTGGAAAAAACCAACCAAGTTGATATTCAACATGATATTACTTAAAATGCCTATGAAATTTTTAAATCTATTTTTTTAAATTTAATTTTATTATAAGGAAATAAAAATAATTTACCAGAAAAGACTATTATCCAAGACACAAATCCTAAGTCAAGTAGCTTTAGATTGCATAAATTCAACTAAATGTAAAAGAGATCTATTTCTTTCTGCTAGTAGATTTTTTTTTGATTGCTAGAAAAAATATTAATTAATTGAATTACTTAGTTAGAAAAATTTAATTATATTAAATAGCATAAAAATTTGCTAGCAGAAGAAGCAACGTCCAATGTAAAATATGGTAAATATCCATCTCTTCTACCGGAAAGAAAATTTCACTATCCGATTCCTTTGTTTCGGAACTTGATAAAAATGAGTATTTTTAATTATTATTATTAACATCAGGTTGAAAATCAACTTTTATTTGATAATCAGATTCAAATTCAATTTTTTTTTCACCCGAGTAATTAAGGCGAGAGCGGATAAATTTAGACTCTGGTGGCATTTAATTTTTGATAGGATTGAGTTCAATATTAAGTTAAATATTAAATAACCAAAAATTATATAATTGAAAATATTCAAAATTTAAATCAAATCACATAATTTGAGACTATATTTATTTAAAATTTAAAAAAATTCAAAAAAGTAAAACTATTGATCTGTGTTGAATTTTGTCCAGGTTATTCAAAAAATTCACGTAAAGACCGAACTTTGAAAAGGTAAATTTCAATAAAAATTGGTAAAAATGTGTAAAAATTCGTAAAAAAATTATATCACATTTTTAAAAAATAGCTTTATGATTAGACCATTCACCATTTTTTTCGATTACCACTGGAATCACCTGAAGAAAAAGCCCTTTCAGAAAAATTATTTTAAATCCTCAAATTACCGATACCGTTCGCTTTGAAAAATTTGATTTTGATTTCAAACTTTATATTTTTTCCTTATATTTTATATATAGATATTTCATCCTTGTGCAAAGATTTTTTAGATAAAAATAATATTATTTGGGCAAAAAAAACATTTTATTATTTTAATCTGTAAATTTTAACAAGCTGAAAATTTTATTGTTTTAGGCTAAATCTCTACCAAAATAACCGGATTTAAACCCAATTGAAATGGTTTGGAACTAGCTTAAAACATATATTTTAGCACAAAAGGCAAAAAATGAAGATGTGATCGATTCTATTTTAAGTTTCAAAAAATTTTGAGAGGCGAAAAGTGTAAAAAATACATAAACCACTTAAAAAAGATATTATATAAATTTGACGATTCAAAATAAATTTTTCCGAAAGGGTTTTTTCTTCAGGTGATTCCAGCCGTAATCGAAAAAAATGGTGAATGGTCTAATCATTAAGCTAGTTTTTAAAAATGAAGTTCGCTTTTTACTTAAATTTACGTAAAAATCTGTAAAATTTTCTTTTTGATTTTTTTAAATTTACTAAAAAACACAAAAATGGCCTAAATAACGGCATCTTTTTGGCATTTTCCTTTTTATCAGTTTTTTCAAAATTTTTGGTAAATTAACATTTTTTTACATGTGTAATTTTACGTAAATTAATGTAGATTTACGAAAATTTGGTAAAAACACTAGTATCAAATCATCACTGTAGCACTTAAGTTCTGAATTTTTGCAACTCTACTTTGGACTAGAAAGTTGGTCAAATAACAATGTTAATTAAAACTAAAGAAAAAGTGTGCAACTTTAGACAAGATTCTTTATTCAGGATGATTTTTGAACTATTATACTATTAAATTAAAAAATTATTATTTTATTTATTAAATAATATTATTTTATTTCCATTTTTAATTCAGTACCAGAAGCGGCAGTTAACAATTTCTCACTAATGTCTAATATCTTAAAGTTAAATTTAAAATAAAAAAAAACTTGTATCATTAAACTAACAGACTTTTACTTCTTACAATTATAGTGCATCTTTCTTAAATTTAATTAAAAAAAAGATTCCAATTTATTTAGGAACCATTTTTGAAATCTTACAATATAAAATAGAACTTATTAGGATACCAGTTTTCAGACTGTCCAAACGAACTCTTGGACATCATCATATTATTTGTTTTTGTTATAAATATTTATAGAATAAATAAAGCATGGCAATTAATTTCAAAAGTTATTAATTTTTTATCTTTATTAATGCGTTTTGTTTTAAGAGTTTTTGTACAGAATATTTATACATAACAAAAATTCTCAAAAATAAAGATATTTTTTAATCTACAACTAGAAGGTAAATAATCAGTACAGTTAAAAAGCAAATTAATTTATATTAAAATTTGCATTTAAAAAATATTAGTATTATTTAAGAGGTTGAGTATTTTCATACTTTCTCTTGACCTTCAATTAAAATTTTGTCTAATTACCAAATAAAACTTGCCAATTTGGCTAAATATTAATTAAAAACAAATATGTAAAAATTAAATACAAGGTCCCTCTCAACCTTGCCAAAAAACTTCTCTTTTTAATATTCTTGACAAAAATTCTATTTATTTTAGCTATTTAGAAATCTTTTAGATCAACAAGTAGCCCATCTAATTTTCTCAAGTAATTAAATCCTTAATAAATTTTTCTTTACGTAACTTTTACAAATTCATTAAATATTTATCCTCGCACAAATCCACATACACCTTATTGCGTCTTACCATCTCTAAACCAAAAGATAAAAAAATCGGTCTATTAGAATCGCCTATAAATTAAGCCATTCTCTTCTCTTTAAGCTATCACAATTTTAAAAATGGATAAAATTGCAAATCTTGGTAATATTTTGGAAATAAAAAGTAAAAAATCACCTCTATTAATTTCTTTTTTGAAGGCATTATGGCAATTTTTTTTGCTTTGATCAATCAATCCTTTGAACAATATTGGGAAAATCTTAACCAATATGGATGGGATTCTGGCTATTTTGATCTAAGTCAAAGTATTCCTGCATCACAACAATTCAATAATCCAATATTGACTGCAATTAAACAAACAATAAGTTCAACTAATGAGGAGAACAATGGTTTAGGAACATTTATCGGCACTTATAAGGAAAACAAGACTGAAACTAAACCAGAGCCATCAAGACCTGCTTTACCGCAGCCGATTGATCCAAAACCTGACACCTCTAAGCCAGAAATTTTACAACAAAATGAAAATAAACCTGATGATTTACCATTTCCAAAACCACAGGATCCTGCGCCAACAAATAATAAGCCTATTCCGGGAGATCCTCCAAGTAAGCCGATAGGAAAGCCTGTTCCGTCTGTACAAAATCAAAATAATGATAGAGAATACCCTCCATCAAATATGGGTGTCTTTTATCAAAATGCTCCATTATTCTTCGCCACTAACCACATACCTCAATTTCATCCGATAATTTTCAACCACCCCTTGTTTCCATTTCCCATTCCATTGCCTGGTCACTATCAACATTTCGGCTCAGGTCCTATTCCAGTGCATATTCAGCCTCAAACTGAATCTCCACCTCAACAAAATGGTCCTTTTTCAATTCAACAGTCAACTATCACTCAAAATGGAGAGACTATTCTTGAAAATTTAATTGGCGGATTGGATTTTAATTGCCAAGGAAGAGCTACTGGTCACTATAGAGATGTTAAATTTTGTGACGTTTTTCATGCATGTGTTTTTGGTAGGAGAAAAAAAACTTATGCATGTCCATTTGTTGGCGAAGCCCAATATTTTGATGATGTTACAAGACGATGTGAATTTGTCAGATATAATCCACAGGCTTGTGAATTAAATGAGTTTTACAATTAATTATATTTTGCTTGATTATTTTTCAAATAATTGAATTAAATTCGTTTAGAGCATTCTATTATTTTGTTTGTTATTTTTTAATAAATTTAATAAAAATATTTTTACTTTTCTTTACAAAATAAGAGTTGGTTAAATTATGTTTAAAAAAAATTTAGAATATATGTGGTAATTTTATATTCATTTTTAAAAAAATTAACTTTATTATCT
Source organism: Brachionus rotundiformis (assembly GCA_016802295.1). Taxonomy (NCBI): domain Eukaryota; kingdom Metazoa; phylum Rotifera; class Eurotatoria; order Ploima; family Brachionidae; genus Brachionus; species Brachionus rotundiformis. The sequence goes on from JAESIW010000208.1 coordinate 59,648, forward strand.
TTATTTTTTAATATTTTAAAATGAAATTTAATTCAACGAATAAAGATAAATAAATCTTTCAAATTTTTGCTAATGACTAATAAATATAATTGAAAAAATAAGAATTTTATCTAATTATTTAACAAAAATCTATTACCTAATGAAAAATTGCCATTACTTGAGCTATTTTGAATATTTTTACTAAAGTTTTGAATTAATCCTTAACTAGGTTTAAAGAAATCCTTTGAGTATTTTATTTTGAAAACAAGTGTATCCTTCAAGTAAATTATATGTTTAAATACAATCGGAATGAAAAATAGTATTTTGAAGATAGTCAAGAATTCATCGATGATGTTGAAGACGATAAAGCTCAAAACATTAATGGTTTTAATTCTGGTGAAGAATTAACACTTGAAAAGATTGGTACAACTAGACCAGATGAAAGCGACCAAGATTCTGAAATGGAATTCTGAAACATTTTTTAAATTTTTTTCAATATTATTTAAATAGAATAGTATTAATAGTATTAACATTTTAATAAACTGGTAAAAGGTCTTAAAAGAGTAATTTTATTCAATTTTTTTCTTTTGGTATCTTCTGTCCAGAGTAAAAAAGCGATTGGTGTCAGCTACCAAAAAAAACCTATAAAAATTATAAAAAATATCCTTTGTTGAAGATTTAAAGCATAAAAATTAATTTTAAGTACCAATCATTGTGCAATGAACTAAATTTTTAACTGGATCAATGAATTGGCAATATACAAGACTAAAAATAAAAAGTTAAAACTTTCTTATTCTTTAAAATAATAAATTATAAAATGCAATCTCAGTCGTTGCATCACTTTTGTTATCATTTTAACTATATTGTATTATACTTGAGTAACTATTATTATAAAGAAATAATTTAGTTCTATAAAATGCTCAATTATAAGCAAATTTGCTTTATTCAGTAAAATAATACTCTGCAATTTTATGCATTTTGCACGCTATTAAAAAGTATTCAAATCAATTGTGCACTTACTTTGCAGAGTTTTTGCAGAAATATATTTTCGTATTAAGTTGCTTAAACATTAAGCAGTTTACAGAAGAACTAAATTATTCCTTATAGTAAAAAAGTTGTTCAAATTTTCTGAATTGAAACGATCGAATTGAAAAGAACTTCACAGCCCCTTAGTTCTGAACAAAAATCAATTTATTAGAATGAATGGTAGCTACTACAATTGTAAAAAGCTTTTTGTGGTAAAAAATAATAAATCGAGTAGTAAAATTAGTTTTTAAAAAGCAATAATGGTCCACTAAAAGGTGCACTAAAATAATTTTAAAAAAAAATTAAATTATTATTAAAAAGTCAATTATTTATTCAATTAAAATGAAAAAAAATTACAAACACATTTTTGAATAAAACTAATTTACACACTCAATTTTCCATAATTAGCTGAAAAGAATTCAATTGCTATATCAATTAGGTCCTTTTTTTCTTTTTGAACATTTAAACCATTGGAAAATGAAGAACTAAACGCAAATGAGGATCTAGATGACCTAGAGAATCTTTTGGCCTTATTTTCACAATTATAGAACATGAATTGTCGATTTTCCATCATTTTTTCATTTTCTTTGGCAATTTCTTTATCTTTCTGCAATTAATTGTTACTTATTTACCTAAATAATTAATTATTATGTTACCAAAATTAGCCTGTTTTTAATATCTTTGAGAATTTTTTTCAAATATTCCTCATTTATATCATGGCTATTCAGAAATTCTTGGTGTTCTTTGGTCAATATATCAAAATCTTTTGGTTTATCGAATAAATTAGTCCTAATGAAGTTATTAGGTTTTGCGTATTCTTCTTCGGCCGTGCTAAGTATCTTTGCTGACCGGTTAGACATTTTAACAGATGAACTCATTCGACTTTTCAGCACATTCAATTGTTCCTGTATCCTACAATCTTTATTTTAAGCTCTTTAGTAGTGTCATTAATTATCTTACAGATCATATTGTGAGTCAATTAAAACTTCGAGCAGCTGGCGTTGATTTTTTTCCTCACTTAAACAAAAAGTATTATTTTTTATTCTAGAATTAGCCGATTGATCTACTAACGATTGATAGGTACTCATATTAATCAAGCGTAGCGCCTCGTCCGCAAAGCTTGACCTGCGTCTCCCTTTACTTTTTCGCTTTTCCTTTATTATTTCAGTGGCGCTCTCACCATCCATTTCAAATTCTAAATTAATTTAAATTTTGAAAAAATAAATTTTTGAAACTTTATTTTAAAAACTGTTCAAAATAAGAAAAAGTTTTGATTTTAAAATCTTTATTAGATGAAAAAAATTAAGCTTTGAGATTTTAATTAAAAATAAAAAAAAAGAAATTAATGGTAGAAAGCATTTGATGCACAACCTAATGGGTTATTTCGGACAAATTCGCATTTGCGAGTTATTTCATCAAAGTATTGAGGTTCGCCAACAAATGGACAAGCATAGGTTTTACGCTGTTGACCATAGACGCAGGCATGGAATACATCGCAAAAATGCGAGTCTCTGTAGTGTCCAGTTGGTCTACCGATGCAGTTGAAAGGAACTCCACCAACCAAAGTTTCAATTATGGTCTCACCATTGTTTGTGATTGTTGGAGCTTGAATTGGAAAAGGACCCGCTTGAACAACTACAGGATGTACGGGCTCAACAACTGGAATTGGAACAGGTGCAGGATGTGGTGCTGGTTGATTCAAGAAAAAGTGTTTTCCTTGATCTTGGTTTTGGGGAACTTGGTTCCAATATTGATCAGGCAAGCTGTTTAAGGCTCCAATTAAAACTACTACAATTGCGAGTGTTTTGAACATTTTTGATTGAAATTATTAATTTTTTTCTTGATAAAATTTGGTTTACCCGGACCGTATTTATAGTAAATTTTTAAGAGATGGGCAAATAGTTAATACAAGTATTACGTAAACCTAAGTAAAATTTGGTCAAGGATTAGCAAAAGATATTCAAGTAATAGATTTAGAAGATAATGCTTGATCGTGGTTGTTGCCAAGGTTAGAATAATTTGTTTTGGTTTACTTTATATTAATTCAAAAATGGTCTAGTATCCAAATGCTTGAAATTTAAGTAACTAAGCTAAAAATATATATACTTGCATATGATACAAAATAAATTTTTTTTTTAATTAAAGTTTAGTGAATCTTGAACTTAAATTTGTCACAATATTACTTTTTAAATTAATAATATTTTTAATAACTAGGAATAAAATATTTAAGAAATTTGATAAAAAAGTTTATCGAAAGACAAATATTTTTTTTTTATTAATTTAATTAAATAAACGTTTTCATTTTATTTTTCTATTTGGAAAAACAATTTTCTAAATAATATTGTTAACTATTTAAAAACATTAAGATTAATAATTAATTGAAAATAGGATTTTAGAAAAAAACTGATAATAAATTATTTAAATTGTTTTTCTCTTAAACTGTCCTTGTGGAGCATAGTGTCATTACTTTTGATTTACACTCAATTCGATTTTTTCGTTCACTCTCCTCACCATGGCATTTTCATTTCAGCAAACTTTTTTGTTATTGCTGTTCTTTATTGCTGGTCATCCGATCTTTTTTTACCCTTTTAGCATCTATTGAAGAGCTCTTTTAGATATTTGCTTTACTTTCAATCTAAGTACATGTCAAAGATACGTAGGCTTTTATTTTTGTGAATTGACTCATTAAATGTGAATCTTTTATTGTGAAGGTCCTCATTTGTCACTATTTTACATGAACGAATCCAAGTTTCCTCTTAAACTCTTTTAACTTTTATCAGAGTCAAAAATACCCAGCATTCACTTTCATTATCATCAGCTACACAATCTAACAGCTTAATAGCTTTGCTTTCACTGTAGTTAGTTGCCTTCCATAATTGTCTAGAAAGGAACAATTTTTTTTTACGAGTGAATTTTTTTATCTTTGATTTTTGATTTATTAAAAATTTGTGCTGTAAAAAATGAAAAAAGTTATTACTGGATGTAAAACTGATTAAATCTGCTTAAAAATCTCTAGAACTTGAACCAAAATTGTTTTCAGCTCACAGATTTTTAATTTAAGTCAAGTCATTGATGAAATTTTTCAACTGAATTTTTCCATGAATTTATAGATAAACAAGAGTCTTTAAGATTTAAGATTCAGTAAGAATCTAAAAAAATAATTTTAAAATGTTTAAAAATTTATTTCTTCAAAAGAAAGCTTAAAATAAAGTTAAACAATTTTTTTTGAAAAAAATCTAAAATTCTAAAAGAAAATGCTTGCAGCACAGACACTTGGATTGTTTCTGACAAACTCGCATCGTCTAGTGACCTCATCGAAATAGGTCTGCTCACCAACAAATGGACACAAGTAGGTTTTTCTCTGTTGTCCATAGACACATGCATGGAAAATGTTGCAATATTTGCTATCTCTGTGATGACCGGTTGGCAAACCGACACAATTGAATGGAAGACCAGCCAAAAGGTTTTCCATTATGGTTTCGCCAGTGTTTGTGATGGTTGGCTGCTGGATGGGGTACGGTCCAGAGGCTGGTTGAGCTGCGACAGGTGCAGGCTGAGCAAAAACAGGTGCATTCCAGTTTTGCTGAAGAGAAATGTGAGCAACGCTCAATAGAACAATAAGAATAGTCACTTTTTGGCTCATTTTTTTTTACCTTTTTTTATTTCGGTTTACACTTTTTTCACTAGTTTGTGAATAAGATAAAGTGGAGAATATTTATACTCGATTAAGGTTAGGCCACGAATTGTTTTTAAAGTCTTATGTAAACTTAATCAAGGATTAGTATTTCGTAATGGACATACAAGCCAAGTATTATTATTAAAATAAAGTAATTTGAGAGAGATTATTTTTAAAATAGCTTTATATAATATATATATATATATATATATATAAATTTATTATTTATTTAAGCATATCTCTAATGAAGATAAGCTTACTTGATTTTTTTAAAGTTAATTTTTATTCTCAAAGTATATTTTTGATTCAAATCCTAAAAATACTTACTTAATGAAACGCTAATTAACTGACGACTAGAATCATCAATTTCATTTTGATAACTTTTTTCAATACATTTTTATTTTTTTTAATTTACAATAACATTTTTTGATGTCTTTTGTTGTCTGCTATTTCTACTGTGCTCTAAACATATTTGAGAATTTATTCCAATACAATTTTGTAACACCTGTATGCCGACAAATGAAAGCCTGCAAAGAAAACCAGCTAGCAGAAAAGGCCAAAATTGGCTGCGTCAATGTCTGAGTGTTACACAAGAAAGGATCTTTTATTTAGGTAGATGGAGACCTATAATCTAGATAAATGCCGCCTCAGCGAAAAGAAGAGGAAGGGCATTGGTAGACGGAAAATAAAAGACTAAGATGTCTACTATAATGAAGTTGATGAGTCGATAGAAGCAAGCGATGTTGTAGCAAATGCATTGCAATGCCCGGACATAGGAGCATAGAAAGCATTGGGCGCAATTAACGAGCGCATCATCTGAGTCAAGTCATTCAGTTGGCGGAATGTTGCATCAACGATTGAAAAATTTTGCGCACCAACAGAAGAGTAAAAGAAGAGCTTTTAAAGACAGTTTTGCAGAATGTTTCTAAAAGAGACATAGTGTTCCTGATGGTTGTTTTAACGTCAGGGTCGGCAACGATTATGAGGTATGAAGGTGTTCTGTTGACAAGCATTGACTCGGTTTGGAGAAGATTAACAGCAATCATAAACAATTTAACCGCCTGTACCTTTTTCTTTACAGGAATCAATTCGACATAAATCTAAATGTTTTTCTTTCCATCTAATCGAAAAATTGATAATTAATTTTTTATTGAACTCTTTTAATATTAATTCGTTCATTTTAAAATCGAAATAATCAATTTTAATTTTTAATTTTAGGAATTGCTTTTTTATATTATATCCAAACCAAATTTCACTGAGCCGCTTTCGACAGAGCTTTTTACAATTCGTGTTTAAAAATTCTTAATTTTGTTCACTATATACTACTAAAATTATGAATTTAAAATTTAACTAACAAAAAAAATTTTCTCAGATAATTTAAGTGTATTATTTGAGTGTTTATAATAAATTTCTATTTTTTCAAGTAAGACTGATAATAATTAATAATTTAATAATTAAAAGTTAAAGCATTAGGACAATTTTAATTTTTTGCCTTAAATTTTTTAAATATATATCAATAAATATGTCAAATAATTAAGTTCAAATTGAATGTTTTAATCTTTTATAATAGAAAATAAATATTAAATATTTTTTTTTTTATTTTTTAACTTACCTTTAAAACGGATGAAGATTAAAAAAACATATAAAATGTTACCAAAACATATAAAAGTGAATCAAGCATAAAGCTTTTTTTATTTTATAAAAATGTGAATCAAAACATAAACTTATTTTTAAATTCTGTGAATAAAACATAAATTAAATTTATCAAAAAGTGATCCAAAACATATAAATTTATACAAAATATAAAAAAATTTAAGTCAATTTGATCAATAAAAACAGTGAAATAAACATATATTATTCCATTTCGTACCATGGCCCGACTTTTCGTTTTTTTGTTTTAGATTTTGAAACAAAACGTCTAATCTTTATTCCAGGGAAGTCTATAAAATCAAGAAAGCAAGAGCCTACCAAATGGATACATATTGCTGCGTCCAGGAAATTACTGCATGTGCAATTCGTAAAATCAGGGCAGAAACAATCTGGGTTAATATAAACTGTATGCTTGCCATTACACTTAAATGTTTTATGACCTCCCTCACATTTCAATATATCAATTGAATCAAGATGATTCTTGGCCTCTTTTTTAATAGTAAATTTAGCAATATAGGAATTTCTTGGGTTAAAACTATCCTAGACTCCAACTTAACTACTTGTTCGAAAAGCTCAAAGACTGGTAATAAATTGAATTTCGTTCTGTCTGTGAAAAACTTTTTTATTTTTCCATTGTACGATTCTATTGAACAATTCGACATTGAATAACCAGGTGGGGTTTGGAAAAGCTGCCAGTTACAAAAAGGCGAATCAATCCATTGTTTACTAAAATAACTTACGAATGTCTTCATGTATGGCATTTTCTTCCATTTCGCTATAACATTTCTTTTTTTTTGCTCAAATGAATCAATAGTCTTTGTACACTTTAGATGTATAATATCATTCACAACTAAATCTTGAAAGTTTTTAGGGATTTTTTTTGAATTTTTGTTAATCTAAATTAACCAATTAATCAATTAATTAACAATAAATATGAAAAATACTCACATTAGCTTTTAAATGATACCAACACATAATTATTTTTGTGTCTTTGAAATTATTATTTATGCTATTTGAGCTAGCACGTTCAGCATCAATACATATGTAATCCATAGTTTTAATTAAATCAACTTTAATCAATTTCATAGCTTCAATTATTGATTTCCAGAAAAAATTGTAATCTAATTCTTGTTCATGTGACGTGATAAAATAGCAAATAGGGTAAAACTTTCGTCTTATATCTGTACATCCAAAAACAATTACGGGAAACCCGTATTTTACGATTTTATATGTACAATCAAAATGAAAAGTAAGGGCATTATTGACATTAGAAAGGAGCGCAAGGCTTGTTATTCCTAAATGAAAAAGTTTTTCTTCACTTCCCTCATTAATTTCAGCCCCAAAATAGCAAGATTCGTCCTTACCGAGAGAAATAAAGTCTAAATTTGAAATTAATCTAGGTGTCACGTGTTCTAGTAAACCATCTATACTGTTATATCCCCATCTCTATACCTGCGATACTTAATATAATTTTGAATTTGCAACAATTTAGGGATTGATGGGTCATCACCATGATCAAGTAAAATTTTTTGGTAAATAGAGTACGGTTTTGCTATATTTCTGTAAATAAGGTCTTCAATTATAGCCTTATATTTCTTAGAAATACCTGGTTTTTTCAAATGTTTATTTGTTTCATCTGAAATGTTGGGACATACTGGGACATGGGGATTAAGAGATTTGATTAATACTTGACCAGTTTTGACACATTTGTTAATTAAATAACGAGTCTGACAATCATTTGAACAACGACAATGTGGATAAAGAACTCTCATTTTATGATCATCCATATTGCTTCACATATAGAGCATTTGTTTAAATTTCCATGAGAGGAAGTAGCTTTCGGAAATTGGTTCAAATAAAACTCGAGTTCGATATCGGAGTTGAATTTAGCCATAAAAATCCATTCGAGTTTTCTTTTCATGGTCGACAAAAAAAATTAAATATCTAAATTAAAGGTTTATGTTTTAATCACTTTTCTTCAAAATAATTTCAAGTTAGTTTTTTTTTTATTTCGATATGTTTTATTCACATTTAGAAAAAATTGTATATGTTTTAATCACATTTTAAGTTAATTATGTTCGAATTTATGTTTTACTTCACTCTTTTACAAAGTTAAAGTCTCAATTTTTTCTTTATGTTTTGTTTTTTAAGATTAACATTTTATATGTTTCTTTAATCTTCATCCCTTTAAAACTAATTGCATTTAATGCAATATTTAAAGATAAATGTTCAATTAAATTCAATCGGTGGCGTAATAATTCGTTTACGATTAGATACTTTCTCTTGTAACATATTAAAGCAATGCTTAATTTTTGTGTAATCAGTTTTTAAATAAAAACATAAATTTTTGTATTAAAGGATCTACATGTTCTTCTTTAAGAGAAAGTCCGAATTCATTATTCTTTATTTTTACCAAAAATTCTTTTTCAAAGCGTAGATCAAATAGAAGACTCAAAAATACAAAAATAAATGCTTCAAACAAATAGTTAAAAGGATACAAATATTCCATTCAAATCCAATTTAAATCTTTATCTTAAAAAACAATATCTAAATTAAATAAATAAGATTTTTATTTTTTTTATTTTTTAATAATAATAAAGTGATTATAAAATTTTTAAAAAACTATTTTTTCTGTTGATTATTTATTTTGTTATAATAAATCTAGCCTTTTTATACAATTCGTACAACGTGTTACGAATAGTTAAAAAAGGTTTATAATTAGGTAAGATTTCTTTAAACATTTAATTTTTTAATTTTTATTTTTTAAACAATTTATTTTTCAATATGATTTAACTAATTTAATTTAGCTATTTTTGTTTAAAAATGATTTACGGTGAATAGAAAAAGTTTTTCGTTTATTTTTGAAAATTTAAAAACTTTAAAAAAAAAATTTACATACCCGATAAAGGTTTCAAGTTCAAACTTTTCGCACATTTTATTATATAGATAAATCTCATCATCTAATAATTTGAAAGCGCCATTAGAAAATTTAAATTGATACGGCTTATTAAAAAATAATTTTATTGCCACAAAAAGATTCAAAATGTTTTTTTATCTGTATAATCAGTTTGCTGAGAAAGTCTTAATTTAACAGGCTCTGTACAACATACCAAAAATCTTGGTTCCTTTCTATTTCTCTCCTCGTATGATTTCTTTCTGCACTCCTTAACTTTGTGCCCAAACTTATGGCAATAATGGCACTTAATTAATTGCTTACATTTATTCTCGACCCTATTTATATCGAATCTTTGTGCAGAGGTTTCTCTTCAATTTTAAAAGCTTCAGGCAATTCTTCTTTTAGATTAAGGAGACAAGAATTAAATTCATCAATATATTCTTTTAAGTCTCCAGTTTGAGAAAGACCCCGAAATTTGATCATATTTACCTCAATTTGGTCCCTTCTTCTAAATGACTTGACGATTGTTTCTTTAAATTGGTCCCAATTCATATTTGGGAGTCTAAGAGACGCTTTTAAGTAGGCTCTTTCCGCTTTATCTGTCAGATACGAGCTAGCTACTTCGACCACCAGTTGTCCGTCTATTCTATTGAGTCTGAGGTTTTTTTCTGTCATCCTTAGCCATTCTTCAACATTTTCAGTGTCCTTCGCACTAAATGTCGGTTGATTACCAAAATTCATCTTTGGTAAACCCTGAAACATAGTCCTATTCAGTCTAAGTTCATTTATCAAAGCAGCTATTGGATACATTAAATCATTTTGATTTTGATTTTGGTTTACGGCTTGAGCTTGAGACTGAATGTCCTCCTGTGGTGCCATTCCGTCTTGATGTTGTTGACCGGGGACGTTTACTTGTCCCCTAAAATTATATAAGAAATCATTAAGTTTCTGATCGAGGCTTATCTCCATTTGGTCAACGATTTCCTTTGTTTTCTGTACCAAAAACTTAATCTGGACTTCAGCATGATCCAGTATTTTCCTATCAACTGCCGCTTCGTCCATAGTTGTATCGTCTAGTCTTAACGTGTTTTCAAAATCGCTAATGATTGACAAGAAAGCTTTGTCCAAATCTTGGTTTGTCGAACCAGACATACAATTTTACTGAAATACCAATTGCTGCTTTCACTTCGCTGCTACCACTTGTGAGGCTTGTGGATAGTTAAAAGTGGATCGTTATTTAATAATTTTATTATATATATTTAAATAAAATAAAGCGACTATTTATAATAATTCGCCCTAATTAATAGTTAAGAAACTCAGCATTTAAAGTCAAGTAATAGAATATAAAAAGTCATAAATAATAAATAACAGAAAACATATTGTTTAGTTTGAATAATTAAAACCATTATGGGATGTTCCATGAAACATGTTTAAATAATTAAAATATTTTAGAATGTTCTTTGGCTACGTGTCATATCACATATGCCCCTCGGTCGAAAAATTCGTCCCGAATTTATAGTTTTGTTTCTTTGATTGACATTTTAGAATTAACCTTTTCCAATTGGTCTTATTATTAAATTCTTGACATCTTTTAAAATGCTTCATCTCGGGTTCCTTTCTATTTCTCTCCTCGTATGATTTCTTTCTGCACTCCTTAACTTTGTGCCCCAACTTATGGCAATAATGGCACTTAATTAATTGCTTACTTAAAGAATCAATAAACAATCAAAATGGCAAGGGTATCATCAATCAAGATCGATAAAAGAAAATTTGATTATGATAACGACTTACTTGGAGTTCCGCGCCTTACAAAAAGTTTAGTAATTAAAATGAAATTAAAATGAAGGAAATGTTTTAATTATTAACATTAGCTAATATTTTTAATAGAAATATGCGCGATATGAGTTTAGAAAATTAAAAAATCTCGGAATTTTTAATTCATTCGCTAAAAGTTAATTGATGGCAATGCAATTTGCGGAAATTAAAGACCATGAGCATTACAAGAATCTCTTTAGTTATATTAAGAGAAAAAACAAGTATTGATCGATAATGAAAAAATCGAGTTTAAAAAAACTGGTAAAGAATGTTCCGTGTCTAAATAAAAAGTATTAAGTATAGACTTCGTCATACCCCAGGACGTCATATTTCGTCATACTTGTTTTTGAGGTCTATCCTTTCGGGAGATGGCGGAGTTGTTTAGTGAAGAATATCCTCGTTTCAACTCATGAAAGTAAGATTGCTTAGCGCTTAGGCTTAATAAAAAATTCAATGAAGATTTCTTGTCACTAGAGAAACAGAAAGAGAAAGAAGATCAAATTTTACCATAATGAAAACTAAAATGATCTCTTTCAAAGAAAACATGTTCTTCATTTGAGATTTACGGAATAAGGTTTCTAAGGTGCACTTCTCTTTTTCTTTGTGGCAGGGCGTCGACTTATAAGTTGACAACATCCCAAATTCACACACAATCATTTGGGTCATATTATATATACTGATTTTATATACCGACCGGCTACCGAATTTATAAAAGAGTATGATTCTGCTGCGAGATCAAAAATTGAGAATATTGTCATCGTTGAATGTAAGATTAAAAACTTATTGAAGAAATTTACTTTGGATGACACATTGTATTTCATAAAAGAACAAATCAGTGGCAACGGACTTAATGTTCGTTTAGCCAAAAACAGAACAACGATCGAAGATATCGACTTACAGATAGAGCATTTTTTTAAAATCATTTAATCCTGATAATTATATTAACATTCATCAATTTCTTCGGCAATTAATTTCAAGACAGAATTTAAGCCTTGATTTTTAATAAATAACTTAAGTTAGAGTTTGCTATAGAAAAAAACCTACAACCAATTAGCAACATTATGGCACATATTCACCAATATGATACAGAAAGTGAAAAAGAAGATGAAAACTTCTAAATAAAAACAGAATTAACTGATTTATTTACAGATGGAGACGATCTAAGGCTACCAAGTAAACAAAAACATTATTATATTTTACTTTAATATTTTAAATAAGCTAACTTAATTTTTTTATCATTAAAATTTAAAAAAAATACTCCGAAATGAATATGAAAAAGGTTATAACTCTCCTATTTAGGTTATCGTTTTAATTATTTTTTTAAATTTAATAATTTACAATATTTTAACCTTTGATCCATTGAATTGAATCTTTATTTTCTTCAGTTCATCAATTCCAAGATTTTTATCTATTTTAGGTATTTGTTTATCTATCTGATTTAAAAGATAATTTTTGAATATTTTATATTTTTTAAGCCTTACCCTAAAGATATCGTTTAATATGTCAAATAAATTTTCTTTTCTTTTTTCTTTTATATGCCTTTTATTAACTCCAAATCAGCTTAATATTTAACAGTTTTCTTAAAATATGGATAATTAGATTTGAAAATAAAAAAGTATTATTTAAGTTGTTTGTATCTGCAATTGAGGTCTTATGATTCTCGATTATAGTTTCCGGTCTTTTACAAATCTAAATCAATTCTTAAGTTTTCAAGTAAATTTATGATAAATTTATATTTTCTAATTTGAGTTTTTCAGAGAAGAATTTGAATTTTTCGCTACGTTTTTCGCTTTAGTCGAGGTAGTTGTTGTGAGCGATAATCCATCGAACGTTTGGAAAATGGAATTAGTGGAAGGTTGTCATCAACATGAATTCTATCCCAGAAGCATTAATCTCAATAGGTGCTTTATCTCTATTTTTACCTCACTTCTTTTTCTATCGTAAATTCGGAATGGATAAACATGGAAGTCCATCCAAACCTATCAGAATCAAAAGTCCTAGCGATATTGAGATAGTAAAAGCTGAAAAATTATATGGATATTTTCTAAATGGTTTAAAAAATATTACGGTGAAAAAAACTTGACACACATTTCACTGCGTTTCCAAGCATTTGGTTCAAAATGTGAAACGGCATGGTTTTTTGATCGGTGATTCTATGTTTATTGTAACTAAATAATTTGATTCACAGTTCATGAAAAGAATGAGATTTATTTGATTTAATTTTTACCTATTTAATAAAAGGTTTTGTGAAATTCAGTACAAAATGGCAAAAAGAACAGAACAAAGTGTAAAAAAATGAAATAACTTTTTTTCTAAAGGTTTAAACCTAATTCTGTAAATGCAGAATGGTGCAACATTCAAAGTTGCATCAAATATCTATGTATGCTAATTTTGCAGAGTTAAGCAGAAATTAAATTTCAATATAATCGAGTGTAGTGCAGTTTGCAGAGATTTTGCACATCATTAGCAGACTTCTACAGTTGATGCAACTTAGAATGTTGCACCATTCTGCATCCACAGAATTAATTTTAAACTATTAGAAAAAGGTTATTTCATTTTTTTACACTTTGTTCTGTTCTTTTGTACTGAACTTCACAAAACCTTAATAAAAATAATTTAAAAATAGATTCGGTAATTCATTATGATATAATTAATGATATAAAGAAAAAAGATTTGGATGAAGAATAAATATTTTCTCAATTAAAGTTACAAGACTAAAGAAAACCGATTTTTCAAAGAAAACTGAATAATTTAGAGTTACAAATGTTTGAAAACGATCATTATGATAAATTGAAAACTTTTTTGACTAGAAAAAGATAAAATAGAAACTAATCAAAAAAATTTTAGATAAACAAGAGTCTTTAAGATTTAAGATTCAGTAAGAATCTAAAAAAATAATTTTAAAATGTTTAAAAATTTATTTCTTCAAAAGAAAGCTTAAAATAAAGTTAAACAATTTTTTTTGAAAAAAATCTAAAATTCTAAAAGAAAATGCTTGCAGCACAGACACTTGGATTGTTTCTGACAAACTCGCATCGTCTAGTGACCTCATCGAAATAGGTCTGCTCACCAACAAATGGACACAAGTAGGTTTTTCTCTGTTGTCCATAGACACATGCATGGAAAATGTTGCAATATTTGCTATCTCTGTGATGACCGGTTGGCAAACCGACACAATTGAATGGAAGACCAGCCAAAAGGTTTTCCATTATGGTTTCGCCAGTGTTTGTGATGGTTGGCTGCTGGATGGGGTACGGTCCAGAGGCTGGTTGAGCTGCGACAGGTGCAGGCTGAGCAAAAACAGGTGCATTCCAGTTTTGCTGAAGAGAAATGTGAGCAACGCTCAATAGAACAATAAGAATAGTCACTTTTTGGCTCATTTTTTTTTACCTTTTTTTATTTCGGTTTACACTTTTTTCACTAGTTTGTGAATAAGATAAAGTGGAGAATATTTATACTCGATTAAGGTTAGGCCACGAATTGTTTTTAAAGTCTTATGTAAACTTAATCAAGGATTAGTATTTCGTAATGGACATACAAGCCAAGTATTATTATTAAAATAAAGTAATTTGAGAGAGATTATTTTTAAAATAGCTTTATATATAATATATATATATATATATAAATTTATTATTTATTTAAGCATATCTCTAATGAAGATAAGCTTACTTGATTTTTTTAAAGTTAATTTTTATTTCGAAAGTATATTTTTGATTCAAATCCTAAAAATACTTACTTAATGAAACGCTAATTAACTGACTAGAATCATCAATTACATTTTGATAGCTTTTTTCAATACATTATTATTTTTTTTTAATTTACAAAAACATTTTTTGATGTCTTTTGTTGTCTGCTATTTCTACTGTGTTCTAAACATATCTTGTCGCTTGTTTCTCGTCTAATGCTACACTTGTATTAAGATTTCTTTCAGAAGTTTTTGTTAATACTTCTACTGCCACATTGAGCTTAAAAGCTTCATGAAATAATATGTTAAGAAAGATAATTATCCAAAACTGATATTTTGACCGCTTATTTATAACGAAAACACCAGTCCAGCGAATGCTGGCTTAGTGATTTAGACGATTGAATAACATATTGATACATATAAATCTATAAAATTTGAAAAAGGAAATAAAATTTTATTTTTCTGATTAATACTATTTACGTTTCCTTTAATTCAAGTTTTAAGCTTGTTGAGAATCAACTTTTTTATATTTCTCTATAATAAAATTATATCTTTATATCTCAAAGGAGCGCCAAGCTCTAAGTAAAAACAATAAAAACTAAGCCAAAAGTTAGATCATGCTTGTTAGCATATTAAGAATGATGTAGTCATATTTTCATTCAAGTCCGTATTGAGCCCTACACATTTTTACAGTCCAAGTCAATTAATTTATTTTTCAATAATTCAAAATTAATTTTTTTAAACTTCAGTTTTGTGAAATCCAAATAAAAAAGAAACAATCTGAACGAAATTTTGGCTTGATATCGAAAATTTGAAAAAAATTAATCAAAAAATGTTTATTATATCATTGCAGCATCAATAAAAAAATTAGAAATCAAATTCAATTTTATTGATTATTTTTTTTTGTTTTTTTTTGGTTAAAAAAGTTAAAAAGATAGGAGTGAAACTTTTAATTTTTATTTATTTAAGATATAATTTAGGAAGCTATTCCCACAGGCTTGTCCAAGCGGTGAAAACCCATCTTTCAATTAAAAACAATTAAGACAATTTAAAAATTGAAAATAAAAAATTTACAGTAAATTTTAAACAAAAAAGTAAAACAAGTTAAATTAGTCGCGATTTTCTAGTAAATTCTCTAATTAAAAACTTTTAATTGATGTTCTTCAAAATTTCAGTAAAGCACAAAATTAATCAAATCATTTGATTAAATTTTAGTAAAATTAAAAAAAAAGATTTAAATGATTTTCTTATTATGGAGACTTGACCATGATGAAGACATCTAAATTTAATTAGTAAATGGTCAACATTTTAATTAAAATTTTTTAAATAAAAATTCAATTTGTTCACCCAACAAAATGACAACAAAAAGCTACCAATCAACAAATCTCCAAGCTCAAATCAACGCACTCAATACACAAGATATTGTACAAAAAATCATCTCAATCAATTGTCTTCTTAAGAATGAACTTAAAGCTTTGGTCAAAAGCCAGCTATGTCAAGATAGAGCCTGGAGAATCGGAGATCAAAAACATTATCGTGTGGAACAGTTGTGGTGAGAACGAGTCCAGTGTCACAAGTGTCGTGTCATAAACTATGACAACTGCGATCCATTTTTTGTGAAATTGGTGCGATTTTTGCCAATTTTCCAAATTAGCCTAGTAGGCAGTCAAATAATGACCAAAGATCCCATCCATTGAAAGCAAGGATTACCGCAAGAGAACAGTTCAGAATAAAAGGGCGCTGCTCAAACAAAATACGCACTTAGCTCGGTCAGAATATGACCTGTTGAGGTCTTTAAACAATACAAAATTTTAATAATCATCGCCTAATGGTATAAGGTAACTTGAATTTGAAAAAGGATGATAGCGAAAATTTATGATGATAATTATTAGAAAATAGAATTATGTGGTACTAGTTGGACATCTAATCCTTTGGCTGTAGAGAAACTAGATCAGGTTTATTTTGACCAAAGAATTGAGTGAAGATTTGGCTAAAGCAGCAGAAATTAGAGAAGTAGAAAAGTGTGCATATATCAAAGCTCAAGTATGGTGCTCATACTAGCATTAATTAATTGCAATATATTTAATACGAGAATTATCGGATCCAATTTTTACAGTACTATATATATTAATGATAATAAAAAAGAGTTTAAAAGAAAAAAAAATTTTTTAATTTAATTTTAATTTTAGTAGATAATTTTGTTTAATTTTTGTGCATTGTATGGACTATATTTTTAATTCAATTTAAGATATGAATGACTTGAAAAATACTAGTTGTGGATACAAGAATTTATTTAATTAATTAATCAATCCTAAGGAATAATCAATCTTCAGAGTGATGAAGGCAGAGCTAGTAGTGACTGTGTTCTGAACATAGTGTACAAACCACAGTTACCTTAGATGGGATTCTACTGTTTCTCATCTTCGCAAGTCTAGCTTGCAAGCTTGTTGTAACTTATATTATTATTATTATTATTAATTAAAAAAATGACTTGAAACTTTTAAAATTTTTAATAAAACAATTCTAATTATACAAAATTAATGTTAAATCTAAATTAATCTTAAAGAAATCGAAAAAGAGAATTGATTAAGCGTCTAAATGACTACTTTTAACTTAAATTAGAAAATAATATACCTTTAAGTTGTTATTTTTGCTAAAAAATAGTAATCGAAAGTTACTAAAATATCCATTAATTTAAAGATTAAAGATTGAAGCTAACGCTAAATTTCTATTTAAATTGGTAGAAAATTTTTAATTGTTTTTTTTGAAATTGATCTTTTTTAAATTTATCAAGTTAATGTACTTTATTATGTAAATTTATTTTTACAAAATGACTCTCCTGTAAGAGTTAATATAAAGTTATTTGATGGAATTCTAATATTCTAATATTTGATTGACGATAGAAAGAAGAATGTTTCGCTGATTGCATTTCTCATGTTTCATGTGTAAAATTGCCATTTTGCGAAGGAAAAAATATGAAATCTGTTTTAGTTACTTAATAGTTTTCATTTTTCATTGTAACTAATCAAAAATAACTATTATTAGATATTTTTATATCAGCATATTTAAATATTTAAAAATATTTATCTAATTGATACAAATGATCTAACGCATCTTTATAACTTAAATTTGACGCCAAATTTAAATTATAAAAAATTAAGATTTTGTAATTAATATCAAATTGATATTATTACCGTAAACTCTTGTTTACTACCTCATGGGGTTCAAATAAAAAGGTGGGAGGGTTCTAATTTAAAAAGTAAATTTCTTGTATAGGTATTTTAAGATTGAAAAAATTAGAAACCCGAGGTAAAAAAAAAATATTTAATAATTTAAATGGGCTTATAATGAAAAATTCAAATTTTTTGGAAAAAAATTTGATTCGTCACAGAAAAAATAGAAAAAAGTACTAAAATAATTGATTAATTTTTGATGAGCTTACAAATTGAAAAATTAAACGAAAAAAATTTTACGAATACGAATTAAAAGAATTCTTTTTACAAATGATCTGTTTTAAAGTCTTAAAAATAATATAAGAACGATGAAATAATGATCACGGGTGTTTATTATTTTGAAAATTTCAATCCTATGAGACTATAAAAAATTTTTTTATAATACACACTGAGGCTATGATGAAATTCAGCTAAACTTCATATAAGTATTTCAAAGTTTTTTAAATCAAAATCCCGGGTTTATAATGAAACTTTTTTTGAAAAACCCAGAGCTTCTATTATATATTATGGTGGTGGGGCAATAGCTAAAACCATACTTGTACCCCGGGGTAGTAAACAAGAGTTTACGATATGCATCTACCATTAAAAATAAGCAAAATCTGATTTAAATTCGATTATTGGAAAATGATTGTTTAATTTAGAATAAAAATCATCAAATAATCTTATTTTAAATATTTATTTAAGATAATTTTAACTTTTAAACACCAAAACACGCCTTTTGCCATTCTGTTAAGTCATCTAGACTGTTTTCTTCACCATATTCAACAGAGCCATATCTAACACGAAAAGGCCAATGAGTCATTCTTAAGCTCTTTTTATAAACTTGTCGCTTTAATAATGTGTCTTCTTCAGTTTGCAAGCGAGCTGGCGTATAACAAGTATAAACCAAAACTCTCCAATTAGGATTTGGTCGGTTCCTTCTTGGTCGTGTTCCCATATGAACTAATCTTGAATCCCAAAAAACCATTGAGCCTTTAGGTGCCAAAATCGTGCGCCAATTGCACCCTTTTTGTTTAAACCAGTCCACATGTACTTGTTGATCTAACAAAAACCAGTCAAATCCATTAGTATTCACATTAAATAAATCGTAAAACTCATTATAGAACAAGTGACTTTTCTCTAGCACTGATAGACAACCATCACCACGTTCTGTATCATCTAAATTTATGAAACCTTGAACACAACAAAAATCTCTTTTTTCAGATGATTGATCTAAATGGAACCAAGTATTTTTTTCATTAAAAAATTCACCTTGTTTCATTTGTTCAGGTGGTGGACTTAAAAAAATAGAGTCAAATGAAGTGGTTAGTTTTTCTTCATTCCATATAGCTTTAAATGCATCAACAACTCTCGGATCAGTTTTTAATTCTAAAACTTCTTTTATGAACGGGATTCCAAAATCACCAATGATACCGCCTTGGAATGGATTAAGTTTTTCAAACTCGTCTGGTTCTGATATGCTATGTTTTTGTTTGATTTTGTCTAGAATTTTCATGCGTGTATAATCACATTCCTCTTGAGTAAAAACATTTTTTAGAACAGCAACGCCATATGAGTCTAGAGTGGATTTCAAATTGAATTTGTCTGCTTCTGGGAAAAAATCAGTAAACATTTTT